>BDUI01000070.1:484109-501500 GCA_002335545.1 Apodemus speciosus
CTCTCTCTCTCTCTCTCTCTCTCTCTCTCTCTCTCTCTCTCTCTCTCTCTCTCTCTCTCTCTTCCATACTATGTCCATCATACTGCTGGTACCTCAGGAGGAAGGGACGCCTCGGCATGGGCATGCAGAGGCACCTCCTTCTCTGCACCATACCACACCTCTACCAAACATATTCCTTGTTCTTTCTTTTTTATAAAACACAACATGGACAGCTGATTTTTCATAACAAATACAGAATTACACCCTGGGAAAACGATAGCCTCAAGATACAGTGCAGGTCAACTAGATGTCCGCATATAGAAGAGTCCAAGTAGATTAATACTTATCACTGCATAAAACAATGGATCAAAGATCTCAACATAAAAGAAGATATACTGAATATGATAGAAGAGAAAGTGGGAATAGCCTTGAACTAATTGGCACAGGAAAAGACTTTTTGAACATAGAACACTGTTAGCATGAGAACTAAGATCAATTAATAAATGGAACCTGATGAAACTGAAAAGCTTCTGTATGACAAAGAACACCGTCATTTCAACAGAGCCACACAGCCTACAGAATGGAAAAAGGTTGTTACCAACTAAACATCTGACCAAAGGCTAATTTCCAAAATATATAAAGAACTCAAAAAAAAACTAGACATCAGGAAACCAAATAACACAATTAAAAATGGGATTCATAACTAAATAGAGGCTTATCATAAGAGAAAAAACTGAAATGGCTGAGAAACACTTTAAGATATGTCCAATGTCCTTATCCACCAGGAAAATTTAAATCAAAACTACTTTGAGAGTTCATCTTACACTCCTCAGAATGACTGAGATAAGTCACATGTGGCAGCTCATGCTGGTGAGGATGTGGAACATGGGAAACTCCTCTATTTCTGGTGGGAGTACAAACTTGCACAGCCACTGTGGAAGTAGCCGCTCAACCACGTCCACTGCTGCTCTATTCATAATAGTCAGAAATTAGAAACAGTCTAGACATCCCTCAACGGAAGAATGGACAAAAATGTGGTACATTGACACAATGGAGTATTATCCAGCTGAAAAAAAAAAACCAAAACCATGACATCATGAAATATGAAGACAAATGGATGGAACTAGAAAAAAAAACCATCCTGAGGTATTCCAGACACAGAGAGACAAACATGGTGTGTATTCACTTATATATTGATATTAGCTGTTACGTCAATGATTATAAAGTCACAATCTGTATAATCATAGAGATTAGGTGCAGAGTAAGGGACAGGGGGAGTAGATTGATCTCATTAGGAAAGAAAAAGAATAGATAGTTATGGATAGATGGGGTGGCTGGAACTGATCAGGTGGGAGGGGAAAGAGAGAGGAAAGACTGAGGAAATACAGGGAGAGACAGCTGAAGTAGGGCCATCTGAGGGGCAGGCTGGAAACCTAATGCAGCAGAAGCCTCCTATAGCATAGACACGTATCAGGGCAATCTAAATGAAATCATCAAGTAATGGGCGAGGCCGAGACCCAACTGGCCATCTCTTATCACCAAATGAAGCTTTCAGTACTGGGATTGAGTTATATCTAATTGAGTTTTTGACCAAGTACATCGCCTGGGAACTCCCAAACAATCTAGACGGTTGCCAAACTGCTGCTATTTGTGGGAATGTGACAGCCAGCTCTAACCTGACAGCCCAGGAAGAGCTGCTCCCAGTGATTAGGAACATTTTCCCAGCATGGTCAGGCTTCTGTGATAATTTATCCGTGACTCCCTGTGATGGCTAAGGAACTGAATAAGGTACCAGTCACCCCTGAAAGTCCATTGACCTTTGCCCTGAAATGCCTGTGAGATCCTAGCTGCCTGCAGGTATTACTGCTGTGAGGTAACTAACTGCTTGCCCTCCTTTTTAAACTGCTTATCACTGTGGGACTTGGATGAGAAAGTCCCTCTATCACTGTATAAAGGGAACAGGAACTCCCAGAGGGGAGTGACTCCTCACCCAGTATTCCTCACCCACTGTGGATCCCAGAGCGTGGGCAGTGTCCTTCTCTGATGTCCACTTTACAAACCCTGCCTTTACCCCTTTCGGTGCAGGATGCCTCGTGGTTCTAATGTTGCTGTCCTTCTGCTAGCAGGAAGAATAAATTTATTTCATCCAAATTTGAACTGAGTCTAAGTTTTTGGTCTTCTCCAGTGAATTCAAACAACACGATAGGTTACTCTCCACAAGTGCCAGCAAGGTTCCATTGCTAAAAACGATATCTATACAACTTGCGAAACATAAATGTACCTGCTGTTTACACAGAGCCCTCACTCCTGTGTTCTGGAATCTTTGGTTTAAAGAAGGTACTCTGTACACTACTATAGAGAAACAAACCCCACTAAGCCAGCCAGAAACCCCTTCCTTCTTCAGTATTGTCCTACTGGCGGGATATTCGAGGGGCACAACACTTGTGGGAGTAACCAACCAATGGACTGATTAGTCCGAAGGCTCACGTTAAAAGATAGAACCCATATATGACACTGCTTGGGTGATGAAGAGGTTGAGATTAGATAGCCCAGAGACCTATAAGAAAAGTAAATACTAATGTTGTTTAAAACAATGTAAAAATACAATGCTTCCTAATGACCATTTCTTTCCTTTAGAATCGAGTTTATTTAGGGCATGGGGGAGTTGAGAGAGGAGAGACAGAGGAGGGAGAAATGGGAGAAAAGGGGGGGCAGGGGAGGGGGCAGGGGAAGGGAGAGAGAGGGAGAGAGGGCAGAGAGAGGGAGAGAGAGGGGGGAGAGAGGGACAGAGAAGAGGCCAGCCATGAACACGTGGAGGGGGAGGGGGAGTGAAAAGGGAGAGAAGGGACAGAGAGGAAGAGAGGAAGAGAGAGAGCAAGAGCTTGGTGACCATTTTCTATACTCCTTGATCAGTGCCTTGCTCGGCCATTATCAGAGGCGCTTCCTCCTGCAGCAGATGGAACAGACAGAGTTCCGCAGCCAGGCGCATGTAGATAGCGAGGGACCTGTGAACACAACTCTAAACAGACCGTCTCCATCAAGTTCCTCCCTTAGGGCTCAGGGAAACCAGGGGATGAGGAGACAGAAATAATGTAAAAGGAGAAGGAAGTCAACAAAACAAACAAACAGAAACCCCAAGGCTCTAAATCAGCTCGATCGAAGCTTGTGTGAATTGACAGGGACTGGGACAGCGTGCTCTGGGCCTGCGCAGGTCCACACCTTATTTTATGCGCTTATTTTATGGATTTCAGTTTAGCATTTTTATGGGATCCCAGAGTGTGTAAATGAGTGGGTCTCAGATCCTCGGGCCATCTTTTGAGAGCTTTTGCTTCTATTTGCTTCTCTCTCTCAGGTTAGTTTTGCTTTTATCTTATTTTATTATTATCCCTTAGAATCTTGCTTATTTTCTAATGACAGGAAGGGAGCGAGTCTGGATGGGAGGGGAAGTGGGGAGACCTGGAGGAGTGGAAGGAGGGGGATAAAGGCAAGGAAAATCGTGTAAAAAGGCAAAAGTGTGTAAATTTTGACAGGCAACAGTGGTGGCGCACGCTTGGAAGACAGAACCAGGTGGATTTCTGAGGTAGAGGCCAGCCTGGTCTACAGAGTGAGTTCCAGGACAGCCAGGGCTACACAGAGAAACCCTGTCTTGAAGACAATAACAAAAATATATAAATTTCAATCTCATCAAAAGTATATAATTTTTTGTTATTTTAGAGGTAAGTTTCACCTGTGATCTTCAGTACATTAAGCTAAACTATGTTCTTGATTACTTAATTTTAGGTATAGTAATCTTTGTCCCATGTAAATGCTATGTCAGATGCAGATGCTGTAAAAAAAAATTCAGGTTCAAATTGTGATGGCTAATAATTTTAATTTGATCCAGGAGGGTTTTTCTTAATGACCTTTGGCTTCTTCTCCTCTCCCCGGAAGGCAAGCGTCGCTCCTGTGCTTCACCAGATCCTGCAATGGGCTTCCTAGCTACGTGGGATTTCTAATGTGTAATAATAATATGCACAAAATGTAATGCTTGGCCAACAGGCCATTATTTTATTTTTTTAATGATTCACACTAAAATTTAAAATAACAATTAAAAACAAAGCAGGAGCAAGTGGCTCAAAGGTAGAGAAGTTACTTGCACGGGAAGCTCTGAAATGTGATCTCCTGCACTACAGAAAACACAAAACAAAACAGAAAAACAAAGACTCTAGACCCAGAAGGCCCAGGAATGGCTTTGGTTAGAACAGCAACTGCCAGGCAAAGCTGCAGGCCAGGACACACAGAGAAAGAACCAGACTCACCAAGCTACCTCTCCTTATCGCGACGCAATGCTCTTTACAAAGTAGTCTTCACTCATGTTCAGGAACTAATTCTAACAAATGGACACATGCAAACCCAAGTGGAGCTGAAAGGCATAGACTTGGCCTAATACTGCCAAATTTACCCTAAGAAATGTATATTGGCGGAAAAAAATAAAATTAAAATATAGTTTTCCTTAAACATAATCTGCAAAATAACGTAACTAGATATTGCAAAGACATGGAGGCTATCTAAATATTTGTCAATGGACAACTGTAAAAACAAACTAGGCTAAACACATACACACACATACACAGACACTCATACATTCACACACACATGCACACTCATGCATACTCATACACTCACATATACATGCACTCACACATACATACTCATACATACACTCACACTCCACTCACATATTTACACACACACACACACACACTGACACAGGAGCTCATACATACACACTCACATACATTACACATACACACTCACACCCTCACATACACTCATGCTCACATACACATGTTCTCACACACACATACTCACACATACACCCACACATTCACACACTCCACTCACACACACACACTCACACTCATACATATTCACACTCTCACACAGGAGCGCATACACTCATACTCACACATACACAGGAGCTTGTATATACACACTCACACAGGAGCTCACACACACACACACACACACACACACACACACACACACACACTAAAGCCGGCCTATGGAGGTCAGATGATGATGGGTGGGCGTCTACTCTCTCTTTCCGTCATTTGGGTTTTGGGAGTTGAAAAATCAGGATGTCAGGCTTGGTGGCAAGTGCCTTTCTTTACCTCTGAACCATCTCACCAGCTCTAAACTGAGTTTTTTAATGCCATAAAAGGATTTTTAGTATAGCATGAATATGACGGTTTTTCAAATATTCAGTTCAATCAAAAATCTGCTTGTTTTTTTGTACTAAAACCCAGTGATTTTCTTCAATCAAGCTTTTAAAAACTTAGATGTATTCTTACTGCACGAGAGTCAGAGGGTGTCAGCCCTGAGAGGCACTCTTACGCACTGAGGCACCCTGCTGTCCCCTCTACAGCTTCTATTTTGTCTTTTATTGATATTTTAGCAAGTAGTAAACTTTTATTACTGTAGTAAGTGTTTTATTTTTGTTACCGTGTATATGATCTGGGAATGGGACCTGGGTGTAAGACCAGAAGACAACTTGCAGAAGTTTGCTCTTACCTTTTACCACAAGATCAGGAAATCAAAATCAGGTCATCATGTTAGAACAGCAAGCTCTTTCACCCACTGAGCCATCTCACAGGCACCATAAGTAATACATTTTACAAAATGCTTTACAACAAATAATAAATTGATTAAAATTACCTATATTAAGCCGGGCAGTGGTGGTGCACACCTTTAATCCCAGCACCTGGGAGGCAGAGGCAGGCGGATTTCTGAGTTCAAGGCCAGCCTGATCTACAGAGTGAGTTCCAGGACAGCCAGGGCTACACAGAGAAACCCTGTCTCAAAAAAAAAAAAAAAAAAACAGAAAATTACCTATATTAATAAGAACAAAGCCTCTGTATTTCAAGATACAAATGTACCATATATTTAATAAGTCAAACTTATTAGTTCAACTGTTAAATGATGCAGAGAAACCTCTGAATAGAGATTTAACTCATTTGACATCAGATACTTCTCTTGATTTTTGAGACAGGGTCTCATGTAAATAAAGACGATCTTGACTTGCTCCTTCTGCCTTCACCTCCTCACCGCTGAGGTCACACGGAAGTGCGCTGTCACGGTGGGTCTAAGAGTACTAGGGATCAAACTTAGCTTGAGATGTTTTAGAATCATGGTGCTAGAATCAATTCCAAATCAATCAAGTTCTTAAACTATAAAGCCTAAAACTTTGTACCGCTTAAAGGAGACACTTTCTTTTAAGAATGCAGGCACAGGAAAGACTTTCTGAATAGGTCACAGGAAATAAGGCCAGTAATTGACAAATAGAACCTCACAAAAGTAAAATACTCTCTGTGCAACTAAGCACACAACTAACCACATCCAGCAATGGCTACAGGATGGGATGTGGGAGTCTTTGTAAGCTGTATAACCAAAAGGGGCAATATCTAAGACATAAAACGAACCCAGGAAACTTTAAACAAGAAAACCAGCATAATCAACAAATAGGCTAATAAAATGAACAATTCCATCTTCAAAGATGGCACACAGATGGTCAGGGATCAACCCCACTAGCCATTAGAGAAATACAAATCAAAACTACACTGAGATTGACTCCATCATAAGGGGCAGTAATTAAGAAAACCAACAGGAGAATACCTGGGCACGGTATTGCACATCTTTAATCCCAGCACTTGGAAACAGAGGCAGAGGCAAGCAAATCTCTTTGAGTTCCATGTCAGAGTGAGTTGCAGGACAGGAAGAGCTACACAGAGAAACCCAATCTCAAAAAAAAAAAGACAAACAAACAAACAACAACAACAAAACAAGAAAAGAAAAGAAAAAACAAAAAAGAAAAAAAGTGCTGACAAAAATGTGGACAAAGGGCAACTCTTATATACTTTTGATGGGAACACAAACTAGACCAGATATTATGGAAGTTAACAAGGTTTTTTTTTAATTTTATTTATTTACTTTATGTATATGAGTACACTGTAGCTGTCATCAGACAATCCAGAAAAGGGTGTTAAATCCCATTACAGATGGTTGTGAGCCACCATGTGGTTGCTGGGAATTGAACTCAGGACCTCTGGAAGAGCAGTCAGTGCTCTTACCGCTGAGCCATCTCGCTAGCCCCCAACAAGGTTTATTTAAAACTATAAAATCTACCATACATCCCAGCTATGCTTGTGAATATTTACACAGTGGACTTCAAGTCTGTATGTCACAGAGACAATTTCTGGATAACGAAAATGTGATACACACACACACACACACACACACACACACACACACAATGGAATGTTTTTCAGCTATAAAGTAAAATGAAGGAATGCCATTTTCAGGGAAATGGATGTAATTGGAAACATTACATAAGTTAATTAAATTATTTCTGGAAAGATAAATAAGGCACTTTTTTCTGTAATTAGTAGTTGCTAGATTTTGTAGACACATCAAATCTTGTAGAGAGGAGTTCAAGTCTATGTCTCCTCAGCATCCTCAGTAACCTTTGAAGTTCATTTTCCAGCACTTAGGAGCTGAAAGGAACCCACTCACAAGGTTGGAGGCCACATCTTGCTCCCCTAGTCCCCTAACCCAAGGTATCAGATATCTTGCCTGGAACTCTTTCCCTGAAGCCTTAGGAGCTGAGCAGACCTTGCTTCCCAGGTCCAAGGTCATGCCTCCCCTCCAGCACCCTAGCCCCAGCCTCTCAGGGCCAACATGGAGCCGGTTTCCAGTGCCCATTATCTACAAAGTTAGATGGCCACTCCCTGTCCAATACCCTAGCATCTCAGGGCCCAAGGGCCTCTCAGTGCCATAGGACCCAAGTGAAGTTTATTTCCTAAGTTTAAGGCCATGTCTCCCTCTGCCTGCCACTAACCAAGTGTCCAGGATCCACACTGATCCTTTTTCCCGGAGCCTCAGGGCCTGAGTAGAGTTCACTTTCAGGTTACAGGTCACATCTCCAGCCCTATGTCATTCTGTCAGATACCCTTGACCCATGTGGTAGCACCTTCCAGATAAGATACCATACACTCATCCAAATCCGGCACCTCAATTCTCAGTATCCCAGAACTGACATGAAGTCATCACAAAATGTCTCAGAACCCAAATGGAGTTTGCTCCCTGGATTAGAGGTCTCCCTTCCTCTGGCCCCAAATCTCCGGACTCAGGTGGCATCAGTGCCCATAGCAAAGGGCACACTACACTTCTCCTTGGTATTCTAACTTTCATATTACATGACCCATGCAGACCACCTCTCACTCCCAAGGTCAGAGATAATAGCATGGCGTGGCTTTTTACTTCTCAAGTATGGAATGTCATATCTGTTTTCTCAACACCTGCTTACAACCCCTGTATGTGCCTCAGGTCAGAGATCATACCCTGACACCACTGGAAACACCCCTCTGCCAGCTTACACGGGGTACCCATTTATGAGGTCAGAGGCAACACAATCCTCTGTTCAAGCTGGGACCACCTTAGCTACCTCACTCAGGAATCATTACTGAGCAACTCAAAGACTGAGCTGAGCCAGGCATGGTGGCGCACGCCTGTAATCCCAGCACTTGGGAGGTAGAGGCAGGCGGRTTTCTGAGTTCGAGGCCAGCCTGGTCTACAGAGTGAGTTCCAGGACAGCCAGGACTACACAGAGAAAGCCTGTCTCAAAAAAAAAAAAAAAAAAAAAAAAAAAAAAAAAAAAAGAATAACAGAGCTGAACTAACCCAGTAAGCTGTCAAACACAAGGCTCAAATATCCACAGAACACAGGTGGGCCAGAAACTTATACCAAAAGCTATGGCCATCATAAAAATACACCATGAAAATAGAATTCAATAAAGAGACAGAAACACTGAAGAAAATGTAAAATGAAATGAAGATTAAAAAGAAAATGTCAGTAAGTAAAAAATTAAATGGGAAATTTTTTCTAACAGAATGAATCATGTCGAAGACAGAAGATTGTGCATCAATGATAAAGCAGAGGAACTGGATCATTCAGAAAATAAAGAAGAAAGAAAAAGAGAAAAAAGAAAGAAAGATTAAGCCTCATTAGCAGATGGTTGTTAAATCAGAGAAAGCCAATCTTGTTGTGTGTTCATGCCCGTATCTGAACTCAGGAGATTATTCAAACAAAAAAACATGAATTTGGGAGAGAAATAGGGTTGGAGACGCCAGGAGATTTGGAGGAAGATAATGGTAGATAGACAAGAGCAAATTACATTACATAAATGTATGCAGGTTTAAAAAAAAAGTTAAAAAAAAAAACACTTGAAATAATAATGAATTCAAACTTTAACGAAAAGGGAAAGTCCATCAGAATAATAGCTGACATTTCAATGTAAACTTTATTAGAGTCATGTGGTTCAAGTTCTGAGCAGATGCCAACCCAGGCTACATATACAGCAAAATTATCAATGTAAACTGTGGTGGCTTGATTATGCTTGGTCCATGGGAAGTGGTACTATTAAGAGGTCTTGTTGGAGTAGGTGTGGCCTTTTTGGAGGAAGTATATCACTGTGGGGAGGGCTTTGAGGTCCTACACTCAAGCTCTGCCCAGTGTGGAAGACAACCTTTTCTTGGCTGCCTGTGGAAGTCTCCTTCACTGCCTTCAGATCAAGATGCAGAACTCTCAGCTCCTTCTCCAGCACCGTACCTTCCTGCACGCTGCCAAGCTCCCATCACGAGGGCAATGGACTAAACCTCTGAAACTGTAAGTCAGCCCCAATGAAATGTTTTCCAAAGAGTTGCCTTTGGCCATGGTGTCTCTTCACAGCAATAAAACACTAAGATAAAAACTAAAGGAGAAAGACAACCTTTCCATATTTGAAAAGGATGAGGAAGAAAATAAGAATGAGGAGGAGGAGGAAGAAGAGGAAGGGGGGAGGAGGAAAACAAGGAGGAGGAGAGTGAAGAAGAGGAAGAAGAGAAGAAAGGCTGCAAGAATTTATTGCCACCAAGTCAGCCCTACAGAGAATTCTGGAGGGAATACTGATTGAGGATAAAATGAACATATCTAAGAGGCTACAGATGGGAAAGCTGGTAATAGGTCAGTTGTTCACCAAAAAGAGGATTAACAAGGCACACTACACTATAATCAACAAGATGATGAAATTAAGGCACATATTTCAATAATAGCTCTCAGAAATAATACTCCTAATTCCCAAATGAAAATCTTTTGGATTAGATTAGAAAACAGGATTTATCCTCTTGCTCTGTACAAGAAACATGCCTCCTCATCAAAAAGAGACTATCCTAGGGTGAGAGGACGGAGAAGAGTAATCGAAGCAGCTAGAGCCAAGAAATAGCTAGGAATTGCCATTTTAATATCTGTAAAATACGCTTTAAACCAGCACTAAAAAGAAGAGATTTTTTTTAAAAAAAGGTCACTTTATATTGATAAAGGACTAAGCAATCAAGAAGATACTACAGACTGTAGAGATGTCTCAGTGGTTAAGAGCACTGGCTATTCTCCAGAGGATCAGGGTTTAGTACCCAGCACCCACAAGGCAATTCACAACTGTTTGTAGTTCCAGTTTCAGAGGATCCAGTGTCTTTTTCTTGGTATCTGCTGGTATCAGGCACACTCGTCATGCATGGACAGACATGTAGACAAAACACACATACAAAGTAAATCATTTCAATTCTTAAACATGTGTGTGCCAAACACACTTGCACTCAACCTTTTTAAAAAAAATACAACTGGACATAAGGTCCCCCACCCCTCCACATATATATATATTGTTTTTCAAGACAGGGTTTCTCTGTGTAGCCATGGTGGTCCTAGAACTCACTATGTAGACCAAGCTGGCTTTGAACTCAGAGATCTGCTTGCCTCTGCCTTCTAAGTGCTGGGACTAAAAGGTGTGCACCACCACTTCCCAGATTAATCCATATATTAAGCCCAGCACAGTAATAGTAGGTGACTTCAATACTCTTTCAAAAATAAAGAGATCATCCAGACAAAAAGTAAGCAGAAACATTTGCGTTAAACAACATCATAGATGAAAAAAACATAAGCATCTACAAATATTCTACCCAAATACTACAAAACATACTCTTTTTAGCAGACCATAGTACATTCCCTAAAATTGATCACATCTAGTAATATCAACTCTCAACAAATATTAGGAAAGTAGAAATAATTTCTTTTTTTTTTTTTTTTTTTTCGAGACAGGGTTTCTCTGTGTAGCCCTGGCTGTCCTGGAACTCACTCTGTAGACCAGGCTGGCCTCAAACTCAGAGATTCACCTGCCTCTGCCTCCCAAGTGCTGGGATTAAAGGCGTGCACCACCACCGCCCAGCAGAAATAATCTCTTATATACTATATGATCATAGTTAAATAAAACTAGAAATCAATAAAACAAAATGAAACTTCAAAAAGCAGGCAAATGTGTGGAGATGATATGGCAATGATTGATGAAAAAGTTCCAAAAAAATGAAAGAAATACTATAATAGAATAAAAATAAAAATATAATATATCAAAATCTATGAGATACAGTGAAGGGAATCCTCAGAGGGAATTTCATAGTTCTATGTACCTATAGTAAAGGGTCAGATAAATAACACCATAAATAGCCTTATAGAAAAACAAGAACAAAGCAAATCAATAAATATAAATAACCAAAATAAAAATATTGCTTTTTTAAAGTTAAGCAATATTGATAAAACCTTAGCCGATCAAAGGAGATTTTACAATCAAAGGAGAAAAAGTTTTTAAAAAGATTAGAGATGAAAAAGGAGATAATACAACAGATACCAATAAAATTTGGAGAATAATAAGGATAAACTTTTAAAACATACTATTTTGTTCTATTGATCCTCATGCATGTTTTCTGCCAGTACAATGTTGTTTTTTTTTTACTATAGCTCTGGAGTATAGCTTGAACTCCTCTGTGGGTAATCTCTCCAGCACTGTCCTATTTTTATTCAAGATTGCTTTGGCTATCCAGTTTGTTTGTTTGTTTGTTTCTGGTTCAATATGAATCTTGGATTTTTTCCTATTCTTTAAGTAGTTGTGGGGATTTTTATTGGGATTGCATTGTTCATCTTTGCAATATGAATTCTACCAACCCATTAGCATGGGCAGTCTTTCTGTTTTCTAGTCTTTTCATCTTCTAATGTCTTCCTCAACCATTTTCTTCAAGGATGTAAAGATTTCATAAGAGAAGTCTTTCACTTTCCTGGTTAGGAACCAGGAAAAGCCCTCACCACAGTTACAGCTAATATCAAACAAAAATGCCAAAAATACATATTGGGGAAAAAAGATAGCATCTTCAACAAGTGGTGTTGGGTAAACTGGATGCCCACATTCAGAAGAATGAAATTAGACCCATATCTATGACCCTATACAAAAATCAGCTCCAAATTGATCAAAGACCTCAATGTAAAACCTGAAGCAATCTTGAATAAAAATAGGACAGTACCCTACATAATATAACTTTAGAGAGATAATTTTCTGAATAGGAATCCATTTATCCAGGAAACAAGGTCAACCCTTGAGAATTGGAACCTCATAAAAATAAAATAAGCCAAAGAAAGAGTCAGTCTAGTGAGAGAATGGTCACAGAGTGAGACTTTTGTTAACCATACACATGATAGAATATTAATATATAAAATATATAAATATATATAAAATATATAAATATATATAATATATAAAGAACTTACAAAACAAAGAGTCAAGAAAAGGTATGACTGTTTCAAAAATGGACTATGGTTCTGAACAAAGAGTGTAGGCTTACATTTTCCAAAACCTAGTTTAATAAGTGTACTTAAATGCTTTAACCTCCCTTCCAGCCCACCACCCACCAGAGGCAGTGGGAAGGAAATAGGGCAAAGGAGGACATGGACCAATATAGACCTCCAATCCATATTGTCAGGATATCAGCAGTTCAGTTCACAGGAATCAGAAGCAGCAGCTTGATCTACTCACAAATACCATTTGCAAATCAGCAACAGCAGCTCCATCCAGAAGAAACCAGGAGGCCCTACCTATTGGCCTGCACCCAAGGAAACAACTGCCAGAAGTTCTTTGTTACATTTCTAAGATGCCACAAACTCATGACAAATGGTGATCAGTGAAGAAGGAAAGGCAAGCCAATGACACAGAATCTTCAGCAAAAGAGCAGCCTTAGCAAAGCCCAACAAAGACCAGAAACGTGTGACAAGGCAAACCAACATCACACAGTGCCACCCACCATCTGCCGGGTTATATTTATATCCTTTTGAGACGCCGTGTGGAAGATCAAGTGTGCCCTCTAGCTAAACTTCACACTCCATTTTTTTCCCAGGGTGCTTCCTGAGAAATAGCACGTGTCTGTTCTCAGCAAAAACATCCTCTCAGAAGACAGTTTCTAGAGAAACATCACATGACACAAGTGAGTCTTCAAAGAAACCATAAATTTCCACTTCAAAAGAGTGCTCAAAAGAAGAAATAATAACAGATTATAAATATCTCAAAAACTGTTCAACATCTGCAACAATTTTGGATATACAGGTTTTTACTTTGAGATTTTCTTATCCCAGTCAGAATAGCCAAGAACATGAAAATAACTGACAATAAATGCCAGCAAGGATTCGGGGGAAAGTACCATTATCTACTTTTGATCAATTTGCAAACATATGCATCCAACATGGAAATTAGTGTGGCAAATCACTAACAAGCTAAAAATCGTTGGACTCCGTTAGGGTTCCTATTGTTAAAGTAGATTAAAAATGATAAAGTACCATGACCAAAAAGCAACTTGGGAAACAAATGTTTTATTTGACTTACACTTCCATATCCTTGTTTATTATCAAAGGAAGTTAGGACAGAAACTCAAGCAGGGCAGGAACTGGAGGCAGGAGCTGATGCAGAGGCCATGGAAGACTGCTGCTTACTGGCTTGCTCCCCAGGCCTTGTTCACCCTGCTTTCTTACAGTACCCAGAACCAGGGTACTAGCTCAGAGACGGAATCACCCACAATGGGCTGGTCTCTCCCTATAAATCACTGATTAAGAAAACACACTACAGGCTTGCCTACAGCCCAATTTTATGGAGGCATTTTCTCAATTGAGGATCTCTCTTTCCTGATGACTTTAGCTGTGTCAAGTTGACATAACTACACAGGCCATATATCTACCATAAGACCTAGGTATCTCACTTTTTGCCATATGATCAAAAGACTCAACATACTACTCTACAGAGACTTTGCTTGGCTGTATTCATTGCTATTACATTAACAATAGCTCGGAAATGAAATGAACAATCTAAATGTTCTTATAGTGATGAATGGGTAATAAAAATGTTGGTACATCTACACAATAGAATATTACTCAGCTGTAGAGAAAAGAAAATCATGAAATTTGCAGGTAAATTTATGGATCTAGAAAATATTAAGTTGAACAAGATAACCCAGATTCAGAATGACAAATGACTTGCATTCTCTCTCATCTGTGATTTCCAGCTCTAAACCTTTAGATGGGAGTATATAATGTGGAGTAACAGCAAACACAAACAGAAAAGTCAAGAGACCACTGAGAAGGGATGTGGAAAGGTCTTTAGAAAAGGGGATGGTAGAACATAGATGCTATGAAGGGGAAAGTGGAAAAATGAGGGGGTCCTTAATTATGGAGAGGTGAAGAAGCACAAATCATTCTGTAGCAGTTTCCTTTGGGTTGAAAAATTCCATCCTGCAGGGAAAATCTGAAAGCCAGAAAATTAACAACTCAAAACAGCTTCAGGAAGTTTCTCAAAGTGACCAGATTCTTTCTCTAAGCTCCTCACTCCAAGAATGAACAATAAAACTGCTGAGAGCGACTCTTAGACAAGACAAGCTGCAAAGAAGACTCTGAGATCAGACAAGCTTCCTAAGGGGGTTTAGATCAACTGAATCTCTTGGAAAGGGCACTCTCCAACCTGTTGAGCTGTTCACAGGCTCCAGATCAGCAGCTTTCTGAGCTGTCACTCATGCTGGTGTATATGTTGGTGATTTGTCTTTGAGTCATGTTTGTTCCTGTCAACAACCCCTCACTCATATTCCTGGAAGTAATTCCAAGAAAACTCATTGGCTCTCCAAAAGTTGTTCATATTATTTTGTGTAGATAATACTCAAAATGCTCTACTTTGGCTATTTTGAAATTGGCTTCTTTTCTTAATCCACATCCAAGTAAAGACCTTATAAAATATTATTAGTTATGGATGCTGTTGAGTATTCATGCCAACTCAAGTGGTGGGAAAGCCCCTCAACCTCTAACCATGTATTTTGCCCAGTTCTCTGCTGCCTCAGCAGAGGCAGCCACTCTCCTGGTTTTTTCCTTACCAATAAATCTCCTGTATGAGGTTTGTCATTTGGTGAGATTTTGTTGTATTCCTTGGCTCCCACATGCCAGGATACCTCTGGGAGCAAACCTGTAACACTTCTGCTGGGGAGCCCTCCTTCCCTCCCCCCCCTTCTGTAGGGGAAGCTTTTCCCTTCAGAGGGCACTTACAGATGGAACCATAAAGCTTGCAAGTTCAGCCTTCAATGGTTCCTGACTGTCTCTTGGTCAAAACTTCAGCTTCTCTATCACACCAGGTTATAAAAAGGAGATTCTTATATTAAAATGTTTGCCAAGATTGTTGCTATCATTGTCAAGTTTCATGTCCCACCTGCTTTGTTGCCCCTTTATGAAATACAATGTCTAAGAGACAAAATGGTGAGGGAGGGGGATGACTTCTATGTCACACAGTCTAGCCTCAATTTTATATCAACCCTCCATCCTCACCCTCCCAAAGGCTAGGACTACAGGCATAAACCACCATGACCAGAGTCTGTTAGGGATTGGTTCTAATGCTGTCTTAATTTGTCCCGTCCCGTGGGACTCGGTTATTCGTGGGTCTGAGAAGGATCCGGCCTGAAAGCAAAATGGGCGAGACAAGAAAGCGAGACCCTGCGAAATCTTTGTCAAGGTCTGTTTATTGTAACAAAGACAGGGGGTTTTAAAGAGTAAGGCGAGGGAACAAGGAAAGGTAATAAATCTAAAATAGTCAAATGAAACGTCCTCGGAATGCAAGGGTGAGGAAGATTTAGGCAAAGGTCATTTTTCTGATTAACTGGTTCCCGCAGCATGAAGCTTCAGTAAGTAAGCATTTGATCAGTTTATTGCTTAGCCAGTTCCTGGAACAGCAGGTGGAGAAGAATGCTGAATCTGTTGCATACGTGACAGGAGCATCTGTAAGATGGTAGCACTCCAGCCCCTTAATTTTTAGGCACTGTCTCCAACATTAATTCAATTTGGCTCCCAAAAGGCTGCGTTCCCAGATGCTGAGAGTCTCTGCCCCTAGCTGGATTTGATTGGCAAATAAAGAATTGCTATACAGCCAATGGCTGGCCAAGTAGATGAGGTGGGACCTGGAGATTTGCTTGGGCTAGGGACTGGAAGAGAGAGGAGAATCGCCTTGACTGGGGGAAGAAGGAAGTAAGAGCTTCAGGAAAAAAGCCAAGCAGCCATGTAAGAATTCAGGTAAGTGGGCACTCACCACTGCCTTGATTGGGTCTGGGGCAGCAGGGGGAGGGTTAGGAGTCTCAGGAGGACCTTAGGGGAGTGTTTGTTAGCAGGGGAAGGGTCAGGAGTGCAGGACCTTTGAGCTAGTCATGGCATGTCAAAATTAACTGGTGTGAGTGTGTGTCTTGCATTTGTGAATCTATATTGCTCCTGGGTGGGTGCACACTTGCAACCCACCAAAAGCCAAAGTGCTGTAGCCAACTGCTGCAATGAGCCAAATCTATTTTTAAAAAAAAATTAAATAAACTTTAATACTAAACTGTCCTGGATGGGCCTGGTGCAGTTCTTGTGAACCAATCTCCTAATGAATAAAGGAGTTAATCACTGGGCGAGTAGGTGGAACTTCTGGGTTGAACAGGAAGACAGGAAGCAGGAGAGAGTTCCTTTTGGAACCTTTGGGACAGCAGAGGGTTGAGATGTAGCTGTTAGAGTTTCCTGGTATCATGGCAGATCCACAAGGATTCGCCACCAGAGGAATCAGATTTTAATAAGGCTTACAAGATTAGGATATAGTTGTTGGGCCCAGAGATTGAGTTACCATTGTTTCTGAACTAAGTTTGTGTTGTGTTTTCTTCCACAAGTGTGGGTTTGCCAGATGTGCACCATGCAGGCCATGGGGGATTTAAAGCACAGGGTTGGCAACGTGCCAGTGAGAACCTACAGAGCTGGGTGGGGAGATTGTGGAGTTCAGAGTCAGAATCTCCACGATATAAAAACAGGTCGGCCGTTGCCCGCCAGAGCATGGCTGGCCAGGCCGCCGGGGCAGAGGCACAAGCACGGTTCTACCTTTTATTTATTTATTTATTTTTTGGATTTGGTTTTTCGAGACAGGGTTTCTCTGTGTAGCCCTGGCTGTCCTGGAACTCACTCTGTAGACCAGGCTGGCCTTGAACT
>BDUI01000070.1:504037-524131 GCA_002335545.1 Apodemus speciosus
AAAATTCACCACTGGCTTGTTCCTAGGTTGAGGGCATTTCTCAGTTGAAGTGCCTCAATGACTCTAGCTTTGTCAACTTGGCATAAAACTAGCCAGCCACCTCTACTGCAAATCACTCCCGGTTCAATTGCGCTCTCTCTCCCTCCGTAACCCCTGCTTCTCTCACTATGGTAGGTGTTGTCCACAAAAGGCACATTCTCAATAATACTACTCCATATAAATCAGGGAGTTTTGGAAGCACGGCCCACGTCTATTCATATATGAAAATGTCAGAATAAATTAATTATTTTATACAATTTGTGTATGCTAATCAAAATGCTTAAAGAAAATTAGTCATATTCTACAATGGACCCACCTGCCAAACAATTGCAAACCAGAGTCCTCATCCCGGTGAGAGGATTTGAATGACTCCGATTTTAGTTAAGTACTGAACACAGGAAGTCCTTTCCTGTACTGACTTTCCTCTCGCTGTAGCTAGGAGGAGACTGCCACCTTCAGGACACACAGTAAAGACGCGCGCGCGCGCGTGTGTGTGCCTGTACTGTCCTAGTTAATGCTCTCATTAACTAGGGAAACTGGTACAAAGAAATTATTCCCCACACCACTCTGATTTCTTTCTACAGGTCCAGACTTACGGGACTTGAGCATCACATGTTTTTTGCATGCTCATTTAAACATTTGTAGAGCGCTTACTACACCGCCAAGTGCGTTCCCCACAGGTGTGAGAGGAAGTATCACGACATCCTCTGAGAAAACCGGAATGAAATTACAGAGGAACAACGGGGAACTCAGTCGGTCCACATTCCAGGACTGCCTACAGCACCAAAGCTTACTCCGACCGCTCCCGCTCCGCCCGAGCATGCGTAGAGAGAACGAGGCGCCCGCGGTCGCAGGGCGATCGACGACCAGCATGCCTTGCGTGTACCGCAAGATGGCGGCACCCATGCTGAGACTCCTGTGCCGCGGTCCGAAGTCGGGGGTCTGGCTACGTGGGTCGCGTGCGGTGCGCCCGGGCGCGCGGGGAATGCTGGTGGCACCAAGGGTCCGCGGCCTGTTCAAGGAGTTCTTCCCCGAGAGCGGCACCAAGACAGAGCTCCCCGAACTCTTTGACCGCCGCAGGGCGGGCTCGTCGCCCCAGACGGTGTACTGCGGTTTCGACCCCACGGGCGATTCGCTCCACGTGGGGCACCTGCTAACTTTGCTGGGTTTGTTCCACTTCCAGAGAGCCGGCCACAACGTGATCGCGCTCGTGGGCGGCTCCACGGCTCTCCTGGGAGACCCCAGCGGCCGGACCAAGGAGCGCGAGGCGCTAAGCGCAGAGTGCGTGCGGGCCAACGCGCGCGCCCTGCAGCAAGGGCTCGAGACCCTGGCGGCCAACCACGCGCGCCTCTTCGCGGACGGCCGGCCCTGGGGCACTTTCACGGTGCTCGACAACGCGGCCTGGTTCCAGAAGCAGCACCTAGTGGACTTTCTGGCCTCGGTGGGCGGCCACTTCCGCATGGGCACTTTGCTGAGCCGGCTGAGCGTGCAGTCTCGTCTCAAGAGCCCCGAGGGCATGAGCTTGGCGGAGTTCTTTTACCAGGTGCTCCAGGCTTATGACTTCTACTACCTTTTCCAGCACTATGGATGCCGGGTCCAGCTGGGCGGATCAGATCAGTTGGGCAACATCATGTCTGGCTACGAGTTCATCCACAAGTAAGCTGCTGCTATTAGAACCTACGTAAACTCAGGGACGAATAAACAGTAGTAATGCGTTATTCTTTAGGAAGATTGTAAGATCTTCTTCCTTGCGAGTTAGAAGGCCTTAATTATGAACATAGTGTATTGCTGCTGGAAGCAGACCAATATTCAAGATTTGGATTGTGTCTGTTTTCCCTAAGTCGCCTTCAGTTTCTAACTTGAGAAATTGTTATTTATCCTGAAAAATAATTGGACAGTTTAGAACTGTGTGCATTAGTTTAGCTTTTCGCCCCCATAAAGGTTTTCACAGCGTTTTCTTTTTTCTTTTTAAAGATTTAAGATTTATTTATGTACGAGTACTCTATCTCCATGTACACCTGCATGCCAGAAGAGGGCACCGAATTACAGTATAGATGGTTGTGAGCCACCAAATGGTTGCTGGGAATTGAACCCAGGATCTCTGGAAGAACAGAGGGTACTCTTAACCACTGAGCCACCTCTCCAGCCCTCACAGTTTTCTTGAGGAACATAGAGTACATGGCTGGCTCGTGTGCTACACGAAAAAACATTTAAAAATGTTAAAAGCCACCTCCTAAATGTACCCTCCTGGTGCCCCTTCGCCCAGTTTTGTCTTTTTGTTCTACCCAATCCTTCAAAAATCACTTCCGGTTGCCTTGCTCCAAAGCATTCCTACAATTGCACTTAAGCACATGTAAATAGAAAGTGCGTGAGGTCCCGAGTCCAGACTGAGGAAGGGTTTTAAAAACATACAGTAAGTAACCAGACTTAAATCTGTACTGTGCTTGGTGGAACTAACTGTGCTCAACAGAATGCCATGAATGTACGTGCAGGCTGACTGGAGAAGATGTGTTCGGAATCACTGTACCTCTCATTACAAGTACAACTGGGGCAAAACTGGGCAAGTCTGCCGGCAACGCGGTCTGGCTGAACAGAGAGAGAACATCGCCGTTTGAACTTTACCAGTTCTTTATCAGACAGCAAGATGATTCTGTAGAAAGGTAAGCTTCTAATAGGCAGCTGAGAAAAATTAATATGTAGGAAGTTATGGTTCAGTTTTAGCTAGTGAGTCTTTTTCTTTGTAGATTTCATTGCTTCTATTTAAGGTGTAAATTGTGTCACAGGATATTGTTATTAACTGTCATAATTTTATTTTTACAATACTAGAGTTGAACCCAGGGCTGAATGGCTATTAGGTAGGTGCTTAACTGTTGAGCTACATGCTAGGTGTGGAGAAAAAAAGATGTGATGTTCTAAGTTGCTCAAGACAGCCTCTGGCTTTTGAGGCTTGTAACTTATCCATAAAATCCTATATGTAGGTAGCTGTTGTGAAGATGCCTACTCATGTGAGTCTAAATTGTGTACTGTACCTTAATCTTAATAAACTAATTTTGTTTTATTCTTGCTGGTTCTCAAGTCTTTTGTTGTATTATCAGGGATCCAACTTTACCCAAATGCAAATTTCAAAGAGGGAAGAAAACTCAGTCAGATGTGTTGGTCTGTGTCTCCACCCATAACAGTACCAACTATTGTAGAGTGAAGTGAGAGTAAACTTAGTTGAAATAATAGTTGGCAATACTTAGTAAAATAAATTTGTACATAAACTATGGTCTTTAAAAAGAAAAGATTTATTTATTTATGAGTACACTGTAGCTGTCAGACACCCCAGAAGAGAGCATCAGATCCCACTAAGATGGTTGTGAGCCACCATGTGGTTGCTGGGATTTGAATTCAGGACCTCTGTAAGAGCCGTCAGTGTTCTTAACCTCTGAGCCATCTCTCCAGCCCATAAACTATGGTCTAACATAACCTCTACTGGATACATGCCTAGCTAAAATTCATGCATGTGCGTACTAAGAAAAATATGAAGGTATTTGTGGCATGATTAGCAGCTTATGTTCAGAAGTAGACACAATGGCCACAATAGAGTAAATCACAGAATAATAAAAGCTTTGAAGGCTGTGCTTGTGATACAAGTCTGAATATGCTAGTGTGCCAAAGTAAGTTAGAAATAGAAATGCATTTTGCATGACTCTACTCATAGTCTTGTATCTTAAGAGGATGATGTCATAGATGTTCCCTTCATAATGGTTCACTGAGCTTTGTGATGTGTGCTTTTTTTTCATAGCATTTCACAAAAGTAGGAAATACTCTTGATTTTTGTTTTTAGATTTCTATGAGTACATCGTATCTGTTTTTAGACACACCAGATGGCAGCATCTGATCCCATTACATATGGTTTGTGAGTCACCATGTGGTTGCTGGGAATTGAATGGAATTGAACTCAGGACCTCTGAAGAGCAGTCAGTGCTCTTCACTGCTGAGCCATCACTCCAGCTCCCTCATGCCAAGTTTGTAAGGATATACATAAAACAAAAATGTCAAAGTATGCTTAGAAAGGAGGCACACATTTCTGCACTGTTTTGTTACTTAAGGAAAATGGGAAATAAATATTGCTCATTGGGGTTGTGTGTCTTAGTGTACCGTTTACGTACATTCTATAGTTTTTCATTAATACATTCAAAAGTAAACTTAGGATTTTCCTTCCCAAGACAAGCAGTAGCTGCACATGGCCTGTCCCGTCTCTTCCCTGCAGGTACCTGAAGCTCTTCACCTTCCTTCCCCTCCCAGAGATTGACCACATCATGCAGCTACACGTCAGAGAGCCGGAGAAGCGAGTCGCTCAGAAGCGGCTTGCTGCAGAAGTCACAAAGCTCGTTCATGGACAGGAAGGTCTGGACTCTGCTAGAAGGTGGGCTTAGAATGGTCAGTGGTCTGGACTCTGGTAGAAGGTGGGCTTAGAACAGTCAGTGGCCGAGTTGATAGTCCTAGCTTGGTCTGTCTACAGCACAACTCCTGCACACACGGCTCACACAACACCTTGAAGGAGGGGAGAGGGTATAAGAGCCAGGGGACTGGAAAGTGGACTGGGAAACGGGCTGTGAGATTGTGTGTTCTGGAAATGACAAGGAAGCTTTACCCACAATACCACAGTATGACTGCCTAAACATACATGTATGTATGTATGTATGTATGTATGTATGTATGTATGCATGCATGTCAATATGGAAGGGAGAAATCTCATGAGGCCCCATCCCTCAACAAAGAAGCACAGGCAAACTAAGGAATGCTGAGAGAAGTTAATACTTAATGAAAGTTAGTGGATAGACAAGAAAAACTGGAGATGATGTTTTAAGAGTTTATGGGATTACTAACCTGTACTGTATTTAACTTAAGTATTTTTATGTTGTCTTTACTGGATAAGTCTTTAAGTTAGTGAATCACAAAATAGATATTGCTGTTGAAACGTTATACTGTGGAATACAGTGGGCACTCTATAGTTATTGGTGGTGTTTGTGGGGATGGGGGTGAGACAGTCCCTAATGCAGCTTTATGATTTTCAGGTGTACACAAGCCCTTTACCATAGCAGCATAGAGGCGCTGGAGGTCATGTCTGACCAAGAGTTAAAAGAACTGTTTAAAGAAGCTTCATTTTCTGAATTAGTCCTTGACCCCGGAACGAGTGTCATAGACACATGCCGTAAAGCACACGCCATCCCCGACGGTCCTCGAGGGTAAGCTTCACTCTGATTCCTAATTCACTGTGAACTGTTGCGCTTCACAGAATGTTTCCAGGGTGTTTTCCTGGTAGTGCTTTAAGGTAACTCATTGTTTGCAGAAGTTAGGTTAAGCCGAACAGTACAGTAAAACCAGGCGTTCATTCGGTAAAAAACACCTTGACCTCTCGGAAGAACTCCTTCAAGTATTTCATCAGCCAGCTCAGGGATTTGTTCACAGAGAATCGTGTGACCTCCTCAGCCTGTGAGCCTCAGGGTTTTGGATAGGATCTATTTTAAAATTTCATCACTGAAAAGAAATGAGAATAGAAGTAGAACTTCATAAAACATATAAACTAGAAGTATTCTGGAGAATTACATTTTTCTTTTGCAGAAGGAAATGGTATATTGCAATTCCTTAGTTCTACCATATTAGGGAATTCTTTTGCTCTACAAGAAATGATATATGGAATGCAATGTTCATTTATAACAGCAACAGGTAGAAGGAAAAGCAAGAACCAAAAAATCCCAAGTGCCTCATCTTGGACTCTGTGTAGACAAGTATTATGTCTCCCTGTTCATGACTCAACCTCATTTATTTATTCCCAAATTAATAGACCAAATTTAACCCTGGATTCAAATTCTCTGTACATCAAGTCTAGTTTTATGCATTTTCTTATGAACTTCACTGATAACTAATTTGCTGATATAACTAAGTTTTACCTCTACTTAAACCACCCAAATTAGCCAGAAGTAACGCTGCATTTTTCATACCATAAATAGGGTTGGCCTGTATAATGTTCAGCCTGGAAACAGCCTGCTTAGAAGAAAGACACTTGTAAATAGAATTTTATTGTTGGCTTGATTTTAAAGCTGTGTCCACTGAGCTGCTTAACTCTGTTTAGCAACACATGCCACTTTCAAGGGTCCCTTTTGTTTCCTTGCCTTGTCAAGATTCCTGCCATCACCTAGTGTCTTAGCACCTTATCTATCAAGGAAGTTGCCAGAGCTTACGCCCTGCCCCAGTCCTTCCTTCAGTCCCCACAGCACAGCACAGCACAGCACAGCACAGCACAGCACAGCACAGCACAGCACAGCACTGTCCTTCTAATACTGTTTGTCTAGCACACAGTCAGCACTTTATTGAATGAACTGGATGTAAAATTTAGTTAAACTTACTTTTTATCATATACTTATTAAACCAGCTATTGATTTCCCAATTATGAAATCAGCTGATTAAGAATTTTGTTTTTATTTTAAACAATACTAGTTTATAGTCTCAGTATTTTCCAGTTTCCTATCATTTCTAAAAATTCAAGTTGGGGTATTTATTACCTGTATCTACGGGTAGCATATTTTAAAAGCAAAATTGTTCTTTTTTTGATTTCAGGAATTTGTCTGGGAGTTTTTTCTCCATCAGAATAGATAAATTCTGAAAGTGAATCTCCATTAAAAACTATAATGAGGTGAATGTGTCAAAATTGATGTATTTGGTCTGGTGGTAAAGGCCTGTAATCTCAGATACTTGGGAAGCTGAGGCAGGAAGATCAGAGCTCTAAGAGCTGCCTGAGCTGCAGTGTAAGTTCAGACGAGCACAGGCAGCTTCCTGACAGCTTACCTCAGGTTAAAGGTAGAAGTCAGGTCTGCTGAGGGAGATTGAGTGCTCCTAGTTATAAAACCTTTCTATTTTCAGGTATCGGATGATAACAGAAGGTGGAGTCAGTATAAATCACAGACAGGTAACAAATCCTGAAAGTGTTTTAGTAATTGGACAACATATTCTGAAGAATGGACTTTCCTTACTTAAAATAGGAAAAAGGAATTTCTACATTATAAAATGGCTTCAGTTGTGAAAGGTTTCATCCAAATTTGTCCACCATCTGTTTTCAAAATGTGGAGGTCTTCAGAAACTCAAGAGTGGAATATATACAAGGCCCCCTCACAATGTAAATACTTCTGTACATTTCAAAATAAACTGTTATTTAATTATAGTTCATTTCTTTATGCAAGAATGATCCTTCTTTCTCCTTGGGCTGAAGAAGTGGTGCAGTGGAAATGACTGTATAAAGTTACACAGTAGGTAGGTGCAGTAGTGACTACAAATTTAACCAGGCTTCTAATGTCTGCTTACACATGAGGAATCTGTTGCAAAATTAAACTTCTGATTGATGCTAAGAAGTAAACAGAATTCTTAAAAAGGACTTAGATGTGGCAGTGGTTCCCAATAGAAACTGTAGTACAAAATAGTTTTTTCTCAAACAAAACATCAATTAGTACCAGACTTCATTTATAGTTTAGTTTTCCATTTCCTTGTCTGTGTTTCAACAGTTCATTTACTCATAATTGCCTATTTTTGTCAGTGGCTTCCTACAACAGATATTTCTTTCTTTATTGGATATATTCTTTACATTTCAAATGTCATCCGCTTTCCAGGTCTCTCCTGGAGACCACCCCCCCCCCATCCTATCCCCTCCCCCTGCCTCTGTGAGTCCCCCCATCCCCTACCCTGGGGCATTGAAAGTATCTCACCAAGTATGCAGTCATTAAGAACAGCAAAGATATAGGAAAATTTGAGGTCAAAATAGTTTAGGTTTGTATACATGAGGCAAGTTAATTCTCCAAAACGGCTTCTGTAAAAATTAGGATAGCACCACCCCAGTGTACACATGGGTGAAACAAAACGTTGATCAGCTTCTGGATGTCTTACAGAAAAGTGTAATGTTCACATTCTGAGCATTCATCCTTGGATTACTTGGAAGAAATTTCTGTCTTTATCTGTAGACATGGAGATGTAACAAGCCTTGGTGGAGATTATCTAATAGTAAAAATGGCGCAAAACTTTCGCTGCAGTACATTATGAAGTAGATTCAAATATTTCAAAGATGCAGCTATTTCAACCTTTTTTTGAAGCAAGTCAGAATTCACTTATTGGCAAACTTTAATGCCATTTCACACCAGCGTTTTTATTTACATAGAACATACAGTGATCTTATAAATATGCCAGAAATTATCCCCATGTATCAGGACACAACTCAGTGTAAAAGCACACAAGGGTAGCTTCCCCTTTCCCTACGTTTCTTGCTTGTTTTTCTTTGTGCAAAGTGTGTAGCTAACAAGTACATTATCGTAGCATGTTTTTAAAGCTAACATCTTCATTTAAAATCTATTTGAAATGTTGGGTGAAGGTGCATTTCTTCTTACAAATTCAAAAAGGCTACAGTGGTGGTCCTTTCTCTTAGGCAGGGCGTGCCCACTCCCAAGCTGGCACTGCATCAGACCGCCTTTATGTGTTTGCGGTTGCTCGGTGGGCATCATAAAGGACACGTGTTCTTATTTTCCTTCCTAGTAAGAAGCCTGACCATAACCTGAAAAGAATTTTAGTATTTGTAACACGAATGTATCATTTGGTCAAGAGACAACTAGATACATCAAAGATTTCTACTTAGGTTTCAGTTTTGTTTTTTTGTTTTTCCAGACAGGATTTCTCTGTGTAGTTCTGGTTGTCTTAGATCCAGGCTGGCCTTGAACTCAACAGAGATCCACCTGCCTCTCCTCCCAAGTGCTGGGATTAAAGACGTATACCACCACGGCCCAGCTAGGTCAGAAAACTTTTTAATGCTTAGTTTCCAAGATGAATTGCACAGGCAGTTTTTATGAAATAGGTTGTAAACATCACCCTCAACCCCTGAATACAGTCTATAAGCTTTTAGGTGTATGTGTATGTGCAGGCATTTTCTTTAACAAAGGTCCACTAGTGTTTTCATACCATTAGTCTAATTATTCTGTTGCAATGGAACTAAAGTAGCTATTATCAGTGGATACAGAGTAGAATTTTAGGTCCCATTTAACTGAGTCTTGGAGCCCAGTGTGAGTGCACACTTTAAGGTGTATCTGAATTACAGTTGCTGTGTTTATGAATATCATTGGGTCGTTTTGAGACTAACAGGACCAGCCACTGTTACTAAGAAAGTTCCCAACAATTGTTTTCAATGCAGGAAGTCAATTCAAATTTTCAGGCTTATTTTGAATCAAAGTATATTTTAATTTTTAACATACCAGGGCAGTGTAGACTCAGGAGCCATTAATTACACAGTCTGTTCCTACATCTTGATGAGTCTTTCAGATCTTATATTTCTTAAAACTGTAAAAGTTAGAGTTTTGTTTTTTAAGACTATAAAAATGAAGGACAGGAGGATACATGGATTCTGTGAGGAACTTGCCAGGCTCCGTCTTAGAGCCAGGTCAGCCTGTGTAAATAGTGCATGCATTATAGTCATGAGATGTCCTGGGGCTTCCTTTTTGAGGACTATGGCTGCAGCTTTGAGACTAAAAAAAAGGTTACATGGGTCATCATATGCACAGGCAAACTGCTTTGTACAACTAGAATATCAATTGTTTTTATAAGTTTGACTGAAACTGACAGACTTGATATACACCATAGGAAACTTGAAAAATGTGAATTAAACATGTGATTTGTTTTGCAATGAATAACATACTTTTCAGCTTATAGCCAGTCTTCACATGAGCAAATTCATACACTGCAATACACAAAGTTCATAAATAAACTTCTACTCAGGTAGGCAGTAGCTAGCACGTTCACGTCAGCAAAGTATGGATATCAAACAGTTCTGTTCACCAAAGATGAGTCTCTCGGATTTCAGCAATAATTTGACTGGCTCCTTGTAATGCCTGCATTAAAAGAAATAAAAACTCAAGTTAGAATGTTACTCTGAATTTTGTAAAGAAACTTCTCCATTTTTTCAATGCTTAAAAAAAAAAAGCAGTATCTCTTCTGAAATTTTAATCTAATCAAATACCAGTGTGTGAGGAAGACTAGATCAGAATGTGACTTTTATCTTGTATGAGTATCCCAGGGAGAAAAATTGAGAACAATTTCACAGTTACCTTCAGCATATCAGCTGCTTCTTTTCTTCGTTGTGCCATGTCCTCAGATTCAGTCAGAAGGTCATCTAATAAGGATGACTTATACAGCTGTCCTACTAATTCACTCTGAAGAGTATCTTTCACGTGATTAACCAAAAAATGCATTACTGCCTTTGGAACGCTGCAAAGCAAGGTCAAATCATAAACTTTTGGTAACAATTATATTTTCAAAAATTTAGATCAGTGGTTCTCAGCCTGTGGGTTGTGACACCTTTGGAAACCAAATGACCCTGTCACTGGATATCATCCTGTATGTTAGATATTTACATTATTATTCATAACTAGCAACATTACAGTTAATAAGTATAATTTTATGGTTTGTGTCACAACATAAAGGACTGTTAATGGGTCACAAGAAAGTTAAGAACCTTGATTTAGACTTTAGCTAGAGTATGCCTTTATAAAGTAATGAAGTTAAATAAGAACACTGGATATTTAATGTACTTAGTACTCTTAACGTGTTCATTTCATGAAGCATTAAGCAAAGTCAATCTTTGATATTTTAGCTTCATTCATCTCACCTATCCCATATATAAACACAATGACCATTATTCTTAATAGCCCAAGCCGAAATAATAAAATAAAATTGTTGGTTATAGATGGTGATTAACAGAGATCCACAGTGGCCAAGATGCAGAGAATAAGACACTGCATAATGTTCTGCCCTAAGTAGAACACCTATATCTCCTCCCAAGGATGAAGGACCAATGCAGGAGAGGTGGTGGACGACAAGGAAACAGTGCAGCTGCAGAGATGAACTTGGCAGTTGTGACAGCATGCACAAGACTGGTACAGGCCTAAGCCAGACGCAGTTCAGCACCAGTCAAGAGGGGTGTGGGATACAAAGTCTCATCCCCAGCAGAGGAGCTAGTGGCAAGTCTCAGCTCTGAGAGTCCAGCCCAGCCCAGTAGCATCCAGGACTTCACGACTACTAAACTACACCATTCTAGAGTATTCCATGGACCTATATACTGCTACCTTTTTCTGATTTTTGATTTTGTTTTGAAATGGGCAGAATGTATATTTGTGATCATTCTGCTTGAGGCTCAATCTTTCCAGCCCGTGATTGCAGACGTATCACTATTCCTACGTCCTTTTATTTTTAATATTTTTCAGCTGATGCATAATATTCTAATCATCCCCGTCAACAGACTCAGTCTTGTCACCAGTTAACATTAACATTTAGAAAAAATGTTACCTAAAAATTTTAATGTATGATATTTTTAGAAACATCATGAACTCATCCAGCAGTATTTACATATTTAATAATACTAACCTGTCTTGAATATTCTTTCTGACAATTAGAAAATATGATTTGATGAGTCTTTCAATAACTTCACAATCTCGCTGTTCTCGGGCAGACAGTTTTCGTGCGACTGGAACTGGCTAAAAAGAGGGAAAATATTACTTCTATGCTATTTTGAAATGGCAACATTTAATATTTAAAAGGTACACATTTTGGTGACTTCAGTTTCTTCTGTTTAAAGAATGTCTGCTACTAACTTGGTTCACTTGTGGATTTAAGCAGAACTGTGGTCGCTTACCACATCTAGCAAATTGACAGCATGGCCTTTCTGTGGACTTGCTGGCATAATTGGAATTGGTTTTGATTTTTCTTCGGCAAGTAATTCTTCAGCTTTTGAAGTTTTCAGCATTCCTCTCCAGTTGCCCGTTGTTGGTTCCTGACCACCATCTCCAATCCCACCACCTGCAGATGCGACCTGAAAACACATTTTCCAAACCTATACTCTGTGTATTTAACAACAAATGAAGTTCATTTTCTTTGATGGCAATCTAGAACATCTGGAATTTATTCAGACAGATAATGAATTCAGTAATAATGGTGGCATTTGTCATTAGAAACCCAAGGGACTCTGTTTGAAGCTGTCTGTTTTTATTATTACTTTCCAAAGCTTTCTATCCTTCACCATTCCTCAAACACTAAATTGAATGCACACACAAGAAGCAGCACTCGCCCTCGATCTCATCAAAGTAATCTTAAACACTTAACCGCTGAGTTTTGGTCTTACAGTGTGGTGAGCTTATGGCTCTATATTTCTGATTATCAAAGAGTAAAAGTAAAGGTAGACATCTTTAATAAAAGAAAAACTACATCTAGAGACCTGGCACATTACCAAGCTACCTAAGATGTGAAATGTAACATAAGCACAACATAATCTCACTTATAGTCTGTACTCTGAGAATGAGATCCAGCGAGAGAATCCACTGCTACCCTTACAATCTTATTTTATGGGGTCTTGATTTCTAAGAAAAAAACCTGCCTACTTACTATAGTGGGGAAAACAAAATACATGAACAGATTTACAAGATCCTTAAAGAGGATCTAAAAAAAAAAAAACCGAGATTTTTTTTTTAGATCCTCTTTAAGGATCTTGTAAATGTAATAGAAGACTGAATCATATAAATGTAATGGAAGAGTGCTATGGTACTTGTAAGAAAAACAACCGTTTGGGAAATCTGTCAAAATGTCAAAGAAAAAGTAAGCTCTGTCTGTATATAGACGTTACTGATCACATTTTTAGTGTTTGTTAAATACACATGAATTATGATAAATGAAGTCATAAGGAAAGTGAGTCATGAATGAAATAAAATGTAAGCAGTGATTTGTATGGAGACCACAGCTGAAAGATTGGAGATGTCTGTAAAGACTGGAGGGTGAGAAACTTAAAACCTAGAGAGTTAAATAATGGAAGAAATAGGTCTGCATATCCTACACATGGTTTTCTATGAAAACTGTTACCAAAAATTGACAAGCCTTAAACTCTCAATTTCCATGTGTTGAATTTGCTTAAGCTTTGAAAGCACGTGTGAAACTCTACAATAAAGTTACTACAGAGACTGATGGAAACAAAGCACTGGAGATGTGAGACCTTTACAGAGGTAATGTCCCAAAGCACCATTTCCATTCCTGAAATCTTGGTTTTTGTTTTTTTGAGGCAGGCCTTTCTATGTAGCCCTATCTGTCCTGGAACTCACTCTGTAGACCAGGCTGGCCTCAGACTCAGAACTCCACCTGCCTCTTCCTCCCAGATGCCACATGCCCAGCTCTATCTCTTAAGCCTTTACGAAAAGAGGACACACTGAAAGCTAATCTTGAAACTCACAGTAGCAGGAGAGGCTATTATTAGTAGTTAAGACAGTGCTAAAGTAGACTAATGCCACCTTACGAGGGTTAGATAAAAGGAACAGTAAGACCATAACACAGACAACAAACAATGGAGGCCACTGTACAAACAGGTTCTTGATGAATTTGAGTGTTTTAGTAAGAACCAAAGGCACCAACATTTCCATCTAAAGCAGAGACTCACATTTTTAGTTTCTCTTCTGTTGTCCTGAATTAACTGTTAAAAGATATGTTAAAACATGCAATTTAACAAGCAAGGTTTAAATAGCAATGGCCTGCAAATTTAAAATAGACAACTCTCTTTTAGAATTATTTTTCTCCGAATAGCTTCTATATAGCAAGCAAAGGGAAGCACGCCAACAACATTTTGATTACACTTGGTTATACAATTTAAAAACCTGGGTTAGGCTAACAGTTTAACACAGTATCCCATATCAGTATTGTTTTATTCAGTGTATCGTCTCCAAACTAGGCATGCAGGCTTAGATTAGGAATCAGAACAGACCTTGCCATCAGCCTCAGCAGAAGCAGCAGGGGAGGGCTCCTGGGAGGCAGGTGCCAAAGCACTTGGAACCTTAGAAGACTGAAGGTAAAAATGTAGGGGGGAAAAAATCAAGGATGCCAAAAATGCATTTGGAAATATTTTATAGACAAAATTTCCTCTCTAATATGAAATAGTAAAATAATGTAGCCCAGAAGTAACCATGGAGCTGCGTGTGCTCTGCTTTATCTCCTACACCACTGTCATTGTTAGCTTTTCTGCAGATGAACAAGTAAGAAAACCCCAAACCCAGATCCCAGTGACTGCTGCCGCCTTTGGGGGGTGGGGTGGGGGGGGGTGTTGGGGGGTGTGGGTGGAAGGTTACTTCATATCTCTTCTGACAAGAAACCCAAGGTAAGAGGTAAAACAACTGTTTAAAGTTACTGCCAGAAATTAAAATCTATGACATATATAGTTGTCTTTCCTTTGTCTTTCAAATGCCCTTATGACAAAGTCATTGCTGACCAACGAATCTTAAAAAAGAAACCTTGACACATAAATGCCACCTTTTTAAATTATTCAAAGCTTTTTAAAACTATGTACACCCCTTAAACTATTAGAGACAGGAAGAAAAATACTTTCTCACAGAGAGGTAAACCCAGCTGAGGCTGACCTTTGGGTGTGGGGATATACTGTCAACGATTTCTATTTACCTTGTCTCGTGATACAGCTGAAGGCAGTTCTCTTGCTAGCCTGTTTCTTCTTTGTTCCTATAAAATGTTACCAAGCGTTTCTGATTATCAGAATATTGAGATGTTCATCTTAGTTGAAAAGTATGGAGTAACTTATGCATTTATCATATTACTGTTGGGACTTACGCCATAATTGATTATATATTGAAACAAATCTAATGCCTCCCTATGTTTGCTTGTTTTCTGCCAAACACATCTGCTAAGGGATATAATACAGCATTAGTAACATGGTTCCCTTTACCAGGGACTCCCAAACAAAGGGCGGTAGAAAGACATCTCTTCCTCATGAAGTTAAGAAGCATGGACCTAAACTGTCCCTGCATCAACACGGAACACAGGCTTTCAGCATTCCATGAAGAATCTGAAGTATATACCCCACAGAAATTCTAAACCCTTAAATGTCACTCAGACTACAAAAACCAAACCCCCATAACTTAAATGTCCATTTGAAAAAAGTTTATCCTTTTAAAGAATATAGTCTTCTGGTGATGGTATTGATAACTGAGAGACTGCTCTGTAACCTACTTAACAGACTCATTGTTATATTATCAAATGGTTACAAAACTATAGACATGTTAGATTAAAGTCATTATGAACTGAGCACTATAGCAAGTAGATATAGACAAATAGAGATAAGGGCATGAAGTCCTTATCTCTATTGTCTATTTAAACCTGAGGTGGTAGAACAGCATATGCCAAAGCTGATCCTCAAATGGAAACTTTTCATGATCACTCTCAAGCTTACAAAGATCTGTAAGTTAACAAAAATTTAAAAATGATTTCTTAGTTATAGAACTTTGAAAGCAAAAATGTCAACTATTTCCATTTTCCTGGGTTATCGAGTGATAGATGATAGAGACAGCCCCCACTCCCACTGTTAGGAGCCCCACAAGAGCACGGAGCTACTCAGCCCTAGGAATACGCAGAGGACCACCATCAGACTCCCATGTCCTCCTTTTGCCTACCCCTGGGACCCTTCTCCTCCTGCTGGGCTGCCTTATCAGCCTCGATGCAATGCTGTGTGCCTAGTCCTACTTTAGCTTGTTATACCATTTCTGGTTTAGGTCCCTTGAAGGTAAAGGGGGGAGAGGGGAGTTGAGGGAAGAAACTGGGAGGAGAGGAGGAGAAACTGAGGTTGAGATGTAATATATGAGAGAATTAAAAAAAAAAATCATAAAGCTTTTAGGTAAAAAGTTAAAGAGAAAAAAATTAACATGATAGGGCATACAGATTTTTAATACTAATTCATTCTGTAAGTTCTACAGAGGTTCTGTAGTTAGGGTTCTATAAAACCCCAACACACTTGTCATACATAACCCTGTTAGCTAAAACAAAACTGCTCCATGCAAAATATTCCATTAAAGTTGACTCCAATGTTACAAGAACCCTTAAACCAAGGAAGTATGAGCCCACTTTTCAGAATATTCTTTTTTTTTTTTTTTTTGGTTTTTCGAGACAGGGTTTCTCTGTGTAGCCCTGGCTGTCCTGGAACTCACTCTGTAGACCAGGCTGGCCTCGAACTCAGAAATCCGCCTGCCTCTGYCTCCCAAGTGCTGGGATTAAAGGCGTGCGCCACCACGCCCGGCAGAATATTCTTATTTTACTTTATGTGTGAGTATTCTGCCTGCACTTATGTCTGTATACCACATGCATGTTGGTGCCTATGGAAGCCAGAAGAAGGTGTCAGATCCCCCGGACCTGGAGTTACAGATGGTTTTGAGCTGCCGCATGGATGCTGGGAATTGAGCCCAGGTCCTCTGAGAGAACAGCTAGTGCTCTCAACCCGAGCTATCTGTTTCTCTGGTTAGCCTGTATGGACCTACATTTAACATCACTTGCCTAATCTGCTTTTTGAGTGTTAAAGAAAGGGGTGGGGCACTTTACTGTGAAGAACCTACACTTTTCCAAATTATGAAGTTAGTAAATGTTTCCTTCATCATTTGCAGAGTCAAAACCAAACAAAAAAAAATAAAACAAAATATCCTCAATTATAAGCATTCACTTGGTTTTATACACTTCAGTCCAAAGAAATACAATAGTTACTGAAAAGGAACAAGAACATTCTTTAACATTAAAATAAATCCTTTTTGATTAGTAAGTAGAAAGTAAAAATAATTGTCCCAGGAGATTTTGAGAACTATAATTAACAGAACAATGTAATGAATTTAGCATATTCCTCATATACAACCAGCAGTAATATGCCACATCTCTTGTGTGAATTTACTTGCTCCTGATCCAACCCTCTGAAAAATGACGCCCTACTCACCTCTATATTGTTGTTCATTAGCCCACAGGCATCAGCAAAGTCGGGGTGTTTTGTGTTGATATATGCTAGCTCAATTGCCACTAAGTTATGTACCTATAAAAAACCAAAATTATGCTAATATAAAAAATTTGCCAGTCTAACCTAACCTTGAGAAGTCTAAATATGAAAAACTTATTATACAGACAATATTGTAAAAGTATAAGAAACATTTTCACACACTTGATGACTACCTAGACTTAAAATTGCATTCCTAAGAAAGAAAGCATGACATAGGATAGCTTTAAACCCCCATTACGGGGAATTATATGCCCAATGCAATTTTATGTCCTGCCTTCCATAAGCAACTTTGTTATTCAAACTTCAGATCATACATTATAGTGTCCAAGTTTATGTTCAATTTTAAAATAGTTCATAAGTAGGCATAAGTAAAAATGCTAATTTTATTCAAATAATAAACATTTTTAAGCCTGAGGTAGTTAGGAATAACTTATCCTTAACCATGAAACAGACAGATAAAATTAATGGGGCTAAAAGTCTACTGAGACAGCATTGAAAAGGAAGCATGAAGACTTATGTTTTCAGTCTTCCACACAATCCCTAAGGCCTAGAGAATGAACTTACTTCTTTATCTTTTAAAAGATAATGCATGTTCATTATCCATAAGTGGTTTCACTTTGTGATGTTTTTACACATGCTTTAATCATTCTCACCACTGCCCTTCTTGTCGTGTCCCCCCTTACACCCCGCCCCCCACTGACCCAGTTCTCTTCCCACCTGTGTCCTCTGTGACCTGACCCCTGAGTTTCATTAGGGTTGCTTATAGACAACCCTAATGAAGGTAAGGGTAAGGGACTGTTCAGCACCATGGCCACCCTTAATGTGCCTTTATCTTCTAGTCTCTACATGTTTCTGGTCACAGCTTTTCTCCAAAACTGACTTTCCTACTGCCAACTCTGAACAAAAGAAAAGTTATCAAAGTATTACTTATCAAGTACCAAATGAATACAATGTAAGCTACTTGTTAGCCCAGTAGTTGTTTGTTGGCCAAGCTAAATAACAAGGTACACATAAAAATATGGAGGTCACACAAGAGGAACCAAGGCTCCCATGACTGTCTTACGCTGTCTCAAGTTTCAGAACACCATTTAATGGTGCAGAGCTGGTGACATGAAGTTTCAGTGACTCTATGATGCTGGTGGGTGGAGGGTGAGATACAGTAATCCTGCTACAAAAGTGACCACTCAGCAGCCACTCACCAAGACTTCCAAGGAACTTCAAGTGAGAGTCAAATACATTTTTAGTGGCCAAAAGGAAAACAAAAAATTGTTACCCACTTGAGGGTGTAAGTGTAATTTCAATTTCAGCATTTTTTATGGGGATGGGAGTGGACAGCTACATCTCACTATAGGAGTAACTAACTATGATCATTAGAATCTAGAACAAGCAAAATGTGGGAAGAGGCCAAATTACCCTGATGTGGTTCAGAATAAAAGCTGGCTGTAAAGGTCTGGTTACTGAGTCCAGAGAAGAAAGGATTTCCCACAAAAATCAATGGCAGCACAGAACAGAAGCAGCTACTCAATTCTGTATCATGATAACTAATAGCAATTCAAACAAGACAATAGCTTACCATTTCATTTGTCACGGGCAACCTTTTACGAAGAAGGCAAGTCACTACTTCGACTATGGCATCGTGAAGTTTAGGGAACCGTAACAATTCCTGTACGGAATAAAGAAGTAAAAATGTTAAGTCTGTCTAACTGGAAATAAAATAATCACTGAAGTACTGAGTCAGACTTGGATCTTACATTTAAGAACAGCATTTCAAACTGACCTTAGGAGCTAATGATCTTATTTCATTAAATGAGCTCATTTCCTCCCAGTCTATGAAAACAGGACTATCTGGTGAGCCCTGTCCACTCACAGTACCTGTGTGCTGTAATTGCTACAGTGCTGAATGATCCTCTGCATCTCCTCATGGACCAGTTCCACACACCGGAGGCTGGGCTCTTCTAGACGCTTAATCTGACGTTTGACCAGTAACTCAAATGAAACTTCAGGCACAAATAAAGCAGGACGGGGGCCCTGAAAACACAAAACTTAGCTTCTTCTTATCATAGCTATGTACAATTTCACGTCTTCCAAAGGACTCAAAAAGAATCCCATTTTTGTTCTTTTTCCTAAAAAATATTTCAAGTATGAGAACAAAATACACTATACATCAACTTCAACTACACTTAAGCAAATGCAGCTTTATCCTTCTGTTGTTAGGCATACTCACAGTAGCATTTCTAATGGCAGTCAAGATATCAATAGTGTTAAGGCCACCTAGTGGATCAACAGATTCTAAGGTTCGCCCAAAAGTCTCATGGAAAATATAACAAATCCTAGCACCACCGCATCTGAAAAGCAATGAATTATATGAATATGCATTACTATAAAGAAAACAAGCTGCAAATTACATCTTTCTTTAAGCTTTAAGGCTGTTTCATTTTCTGACAAAGCCTTATCAAAAACTCAACCGTTGTATTAATTTACATCCCCACCAACAATGAATAAGCGTTTCTCTCTTAATATATACACGCGAAGTATTTGTAAATCTGTTAAATTTCTTTCAAATTTTGTGATTTTTTTCCTTTAGGAGCTAAGTAGTATTTATTCCATATATGTATGTTTATAAATTATACATTTATCTGTTGATAGATAAGTAGGTTGATTCCAGCTCTTTAGTGAATAAAACAAGACTAAACATGGAGGACAGTTATCTTTCTGGTATGTCGTGAAGTTCCTGGGGTATATGCCGTGGAGTGACGAAGCCGGGTCATATGGTAGGACTGTTTTTAATTTTTTGAAAGGTATACAAGCTCATTTTCACAATGGATGTATTAATTTGCACCTCCCATGAACAGTGAATAAGGAATCCTCTCTTTCTAACATTCTGTCAAATTTGTTGATGAAAACCACTCAAACTGGGGTGAGGTAGTGTCTCAAAATTATGAACTTTTTAAAATAATTATAGGTCACCTGTGCGGTTTTGTTGAAACTATTCCATTTATTTGCCCACTTGTTGATTACAATTTTTTTTTTCTTAATGGAGGACATAATACATGACCATGGATTTTATTTTATTTTTTTATTTTATTTTCTATATTCTTTGTTTACATTCCAAACGCTTTCCCCTTTCCCAGTTCCCCCCTCACCATATGTCCCATAAGCCCTCTTCCCTCCGCCCAATCCCCAATCACCCCCCC
>BDUI01000070.1:528112-550243 GCA_002335545.1 Apodemus speciosus
TCTGTGTAGCCCTGGCTGTCCTGGAACTCACTCTGTAGACCAGGCTGGCCTCAAACTCAGAAATCCGCCTGCCTCTGCCTCCCAAGAGCTGGGATTAAGGGCGTGCGCCACCACGCCTGGCTCCCTTACAGCTTCTAGTCCTTTATAAAGGGAATCAGGGTAGGGACTCAGGATAGGAATCTGGGGGCAAGAGGTTTTGGAGGAGTATGCTTTACTGGTTTGCTTAGCCTGTGTTTTTACAGAACTCAGGACAATCATCCAAAATGGGCTAGGCATTCCCACATCAATCAATCAATCAATCAATCAATCAATCAATCAATCAATCAATCAATCGATTGATCAATCAATCAATCAAGAAAATGTCTGACAAACTTGTGTACAGCCAACCCTATGGGTGCGTCTTCTCAAATGCAGAGTTCTTCTTCCCAAATGACTCTACCTTGTGTCAGGTAGATATAAAACTAACCAACATACTTGCCTTACTGAATCCCAGCTATGGCTGACCAAGAGAGATGCCATCAATCACAATAGGGCTGTTCTTCAAACTGAGCTCTCACTGGCTATACCTAACAATGGTCAACTTTAAGACAAAAGAAGAAAGCCTCAATCTTCCCACCCTCCTTCCTCTAGAATCTGTAAGAATGGACCCACTCTGCCACGTGGACCTGAGCTCTCCTTGGATTCCCTGTTCCCCATGCAGCAGTCTGCCCTAGATAATTTAAAAGTGTCTTTTTAATGTGTATTAAGGAAATAACTAGGCTGGGCATGCAGCTCAGGCACAGAGTACTTGCCTAAGCAACCCACACCCCAAGCAGTTCAAGCATGATTATTCTTTTCCTGTTCGGATATGACTGTTCAGACATTTGAATCCTTCTCTCCAGCTTGTGGCACTGTTTGGGTAGGTTTAGCTTGGCCTTGCTGAGGAAGGCTGTCGCTGGGGCCAGGCTGTGAGGTTTCAAAGCTACAGGGCTTGCGGCTCTAGCACCATGCCTGCTTGCTGTTACATCTCCCCACTGTGATGGTGATGGACTCCTAGTCCCTTGGGAACCATCAGGTCAAAGAAAACAACTTCCTAATGTAAGTAGCAAGTTGCCTTGATCTGGGTGTTCTATCACAGCAATAGAAAAATCACTAATACAATTTTAAAGGGTAAGAGCTGGTGAGTTAGCTTAGAAAGTATTACATAGTAACAAGAAGCTATCTTGGACTTTGTCCCGATAGACTTGGGAACTAGAGCAGAACAGTAACAGTAGTAGCTAGGTCTATGACAATATTACTGGAGCTACTGACATTCTGTATAGAGCAGGGACTCTCAATCTTCCTAATGCTGTGACCCTTTAATGCAATTCTTCATGTCGTGTTCACCCACAACTATAGTTATTTTTGTTGCTACTTTGTAAATGTAATTTTGTTATTCTTTTGAATCAAAATAAAAATACGTGTTTTCTGATTGTCTTAGGTGACTCCTATGAAAAGTCAGTCGACCCCCAAAGGATGACTCATAGGTTGAGAAGCATGCTGTAGAGAAATTGGCAGATTCTCACCAGGGATTCCAGAAATTAGTCCCTCCCCCAGCTGCAAGTTATCTTGGGAGATGAGAGACTAGTGAAGGAAGTGAACTGGTGGTTGAAGGGGGGGCACGTAATGCAGAGTCGATGAGGCTGCCATCCAGCACGGGGGGGGGGGAGAGGGCGGGGGGGGGGACACGGCATGCAGATGGCTGTTATGAGGTTGCCCACACTTCTGTAGCACTTTACATGTGCTCTGGAAACAAGCTCAGTGCACTCATTAGTCTCATCAAGTTGGACCCTGGTGACATCTGGGGTGAGTAGATGTTCATTTGCCCTTTCCTAGGTTTGAATAGGCCCGACAACCCAAGCTCATAAGGTGGCAGGAGCGAGTCAACGTCTGATAGTTGTCTTTTGACCTCCATATGTCTGCAGTGCCAGAAAGAGAGGAGGGGGGCAGGGAAGGGGGGAATGAATTTTACTTTAAAAAATAGAGAAGAAAAAAAAAAAGACCCACTTAAAACCTGACACTATGGCATGGCCTTACAACTCTAACTATGTAGGAAGCTGAGACAGGAGGATCATAAGTTTGAGGACAGCCTGAGAAACAGTGGGGACATCCTTAAAAAAAAAAAAAACAACAACAACAACAACAAAAAAACTTGTAAAAAAACCTGTAACCTTACCATGCTTTTACACAATTTATAAACAAATGACACAGTAATCCTCCTCCTGTCATTTCTACACATTTATATTCCTGTTTTATGGATAATAAATCACACATGATCTAAGTCACTTCAAAGGTCCTTACAGTCCAGGCAACCAACTCTTCGCAAAACCCTCTTACTCACAGCTCGGAGGTTTCGATGTACTTCGCGGTTCCTTCGATAGTGTTACAATACTCTGTGGCAAATTTGGTGATAAGCTGGAGTAAAGTAGCACTCTTATCATCCACGGGTTCACCGTAGCTATTTAGAAGAGACTGATACTGAGCAGCTAAGACATTTATTCTTGTTTTCAGCTCTGGTAAACAATCTCTGATATGATGCATAAGTAACCTGAAAGATTAGAAAAGCAGAGTTCTAACATCAAATTAGGTCCTTCCTATACTTTAAACAAGTCAATTAAAAATGTCTAAAAAGGAAAATCTTCTAGTACTCAGATCTTAGAAGTGTCCAAGGATTGGTAACTGGTTACCAGAAAGACTAGAAAGAGCAAAGGATTGGGATATTCAATCCCAAATGAGTCGATCACCAAAGGTTAGTAAAGTAATTGATCGTATCTGTATGAGGAGCTGCCATAGCTCAAGCAGAGAGTTCCTAAAACTAAAAAGACGACTGTGCGGCACGGACTGCCCAGAGACGTATAAAGCCCTGGCTCACTTTTCAATATTCCTTCCATATGACTTACCTTATCTATCTCTTCTAACTGGCTTACCTGTGTCCTTTATAATAATCTTTTATTATAGGTGAGCAAACGTAAATAAATATTCCCTGAAGCCCATCACCTATTCCAGGGATTACAGCTATTAAGAAGCACATCCATAACCTTTGCTGTCACTTGACATCTGAAGTAGAAGGAAAACACTATAAAAAACTGAGGCCTTAACCTATAGGATGCGATGATGCCTCTATGTAAATAGTGTCAGAAGTGAGTCAGATGACATCTAGTTACAGTCTACCAAAGAATTACATTGTATGGTGTATGGGGAAAACTCAGAAGTACTCTGTTCATATGAGTTCATAAGAATATGAAAACAAATTTTTAGCTCCTCTACCATAGCACAAGAACAAGAAATACAGCAATCTTAAATTAGAGGACCTTAGTCTAAAAAAAACTTACACAAAAGCTGTTTTGGTTAATTCTTTTGACATATACCTTTAGCCCACCAAGTCTGGTGGTTGCTAGAAAACCACAAATAAAACTAACAATGCACACTGTTTTTATGCCACAGTGATCCAAAGTAAGCTGCTCAGTTCAACTCTACCTAAATTTATAAGTTTAATAACTTATCTTTTACAACGGGTACTCAGTATAGTATAAATAGATCCATCTTATTAAGACCCAATTTCATTTCCCTTCAATTTACAGGATAAGAGATAATGGTTTTCACTCTAGTCCTTATATAAAAGGAAGGCTTTCAGTTCCTACAGCATTAGTAGATATTCAGAACTGTAGATATGGAACTCATGTTATTTCTATTATGAATAAATGTGATAGGTAAAGCACACCATGTGATATCTGAAAAATTTCATTAAATTCATGAAATCTAAAGTGTTTGGAAGTCATCTAATACCTCAGTAAAGTTCAATATCCTGCTAAATTTATCCTAACTGCTCAGGCAAGGTACTGTGGTGGCAACTGCCCTGCTGACATCAGTCCCCAAAACTTCCTGCATTTGCCACTGGCCATTGATGCTGCCCGGTGATCTTGCTGCTGTTCTTATAGCTCACATAAAATAGATGCATATTTTGATTTCATTAGGTGACACTTCCACAGGCCAGAAACAGACAGCTACCAACTGCACAGAGGTGAACAGCTTCTGCCCGAGTCTGATCCAAGCCCCAAATCACTGGTGCTGCTTTGTGGGCATGTGGACAGTTAAATGATTTTGCTGGTGCTATTTGCATCTTGGAGGTTGTTAAGGAGAAAGGAAGATGCCATAAGCAAATTTACCCATATCTGGAACTTAGATCAACTTTAACTGAACTAGAAATCTCCACTCCAGAGGATCTGGGCTTCAACGAAATGTAAACTCCCTTTGATGGGCTTCCCAAAGATCTCTGCTATTGCTACTTGATTGTAAACACTATTGAAAATGTTTTATTTGAACAAATTTTCTTTGAATATTAAACCATATAATAATAATGTGGGAGATGAGTTTGAACTGGAAAAAAAACCCCACTTCCCAACTAAGAAAATTATCTGAATACTCACTACAGACTATACGACTTAATATCAAACATCCCAACAAAAACAGACAGCTGCTCCACAGGAGCCCAGGAGTGAAGCTGGAAGGAACCGTATGAAAAGATACTAAACGGAACAGAAATACTCCAGGACAACTGTTGGCAAAACAAAAGCATTTCATCTTCAAAAAGTAAAAATGTTACCTATTCAGGGTCCTAGCAAGATACTTTGTTCCATTTCTGTTGGCCAGAGATGGGTACTTCTTTTGAAGAAAAGCATACTCATCACGGATTGAATCAGTTACACTCTTCTTATTGTTAATATCGAGTTGGCTCCTATGGTTGAAAAATAAACTTGTTTACTGAGAGTCTGCTCTGCATGAGCAGCTGCATCAGATGCTGTCTCCTCACTCCTCCAGTGATGCTCCAGAGTGGGCAGCATCACTGCACTTCACACAAGGAACTCACCCAAGGAAGGCACTTTACACAGTGTAAACAGCACTTGCTGCCGAGCCTGATACCCAAGTTTAGAGCCCCAAACCCAAATGGGAGAAAGAGACCACTGGGTTCTGCTGATTTTCCTCTGACCTCCACATATGGGTTAATACTTAAAAAACCAAAACCACCACCAGCACCACCAAAACCCACAAAAATACTCGAGAGATATAATGAACCTCATCTCTTATAGTGCATCGATTTCTGCAGCAATATAAGCATTAGAACAGGAAGAAAAAACAGGATAGTATCACATTTCAGACTGATTTTCAAAAATACAGACTTGCTTTAAAATAAGAATGCTATGATTCTTATCCTATTCTTTTAAAAAAGGATTTTATTTTTATTTATGTGTATATGTGTGCATCTGCATGTTTACATGAGCACCCGTATGCTGGTGGTATCTTTGGAGGACAGATAGGTGATGGATCCCTTGGAGCTGTGGTTTACATGGATCTGAGTCGCTCAATGTGGGTGTGCTGGGACTCAAACTCTGGTCTTCTGGAAGAGTCACAGTGTTCTTAACCACAGAAGCACGTCTGTAGCCCCTTTACCCCATTTAAGTGCTAACCTGTTAACTACTCCAATTATTCCGAGCTTGACTGGAATAACCCTCCCCATCAATACATCCATGGCATCAGTGCCCGCATCCATGAGATCAAGTTTAGTGATTACAGCTAGAGTTCTGCGCCCTGGGAAATATAAGAAGGAAGAGGAGGAGAGAGCCATTAAAAAAAACATCATTAAGTTTAGTAAAGGAAAATTTTCATCTATAGTTCTACTTAACACATTGCCTCTTTTACCATTTAGTTAAATATTTTCTACCCTTTGCTTCCTATACTTTATCTAAAATAAATTTAAATATGGCATACACTTTTAAAGTTTGTTTTCATGAGTAATTTCTTAAAATAACTTTTAAAAATTATGTGTATATGAGTGTGTCTATGTTTGTGCATGCAGGGGGGGGGCACAAAAGGGTGATGGATCCTCTGGAGTTAGGGTTATATATAGACAGTTTTGAGTTGACTGATATAGGTGCTTGGAATCCAACTCTGGTCCTCTGGAAGATTATTAAGTACTCTTAACCACAGAATCAACTCTCTAGTTCTGTAAGTAATTTCTTATTTTTTCTTAGGTCAACATTTCTACCCACTTTACATTTTAAAATTTACTATTTTTTTAAAAATTATTTTTTTATTTACATGTATGTGTGGAGTTACATGTTTGTATATGCATCCATGTGCTGGTGATATCCTTGGAGGACATAAGAGGGTGTGGAATCTCTTGGAGCTGTAGTTCTTTACTATGAGGAATCTTGCCCCTGCTCAACCCCTTTGGCAGTGCTGAGGAAGAAACCTAGGGCCTTGTGCAAGTTAAGAAACTACTGTGTTACTGAATTACAACTCCAGATTCTAATTTGGCTCTTTCTGACAAGTGCATACCACGTTAATACCGAACAGCACTACCACCTGGCAATGTCCTTTTGCTAAGCAACCAAACCCATCTTCCAGTCCTACTTTTGTATGTCTTAGAATGTCTGTGCAAGGAGGACGCCACTAATGTCTTTCATCCACCATGACTCATCTGAGTGCTGTCCACACTGTAGCAGACATTAGCATCACTGATGAACAGTGCTCTTTATTACATGGCTGTACTAATTTGTATATTCATTCCTGATTTGAGAAATATTTGAGTTCTTTTTAGTTTGGGGGAACTATGAATAAACTCAACATAGATGTTAGTAAAAATACAAAAGGGTATTTTTTAAAATTCACTTATCCTTTTATTTTGGGGGTAGGAGGAGTCGATGGGGCATCTAAATAGAACTGCATATATATGAGTTCAGAGGACAACTTTCAGGAGAGTTTGTAGCAGCAAGAGCCTTCACTTGCTAAACGAGCAACCTGCTAAACCAAAAATCTGCTACGCCCCAGATCCTTTTGCCTCAGCCTCCTGGATTGCTGGTATCATATGTGCTAGCCCGCCAGGCTCCAGAGAGGGTTCCATATGAAAATGTAACATGCAATTGCTGACTGGAGTTCTTTCCCAGAGTAAATGCAGCACTCCACATCAATACAGACAACAATTCCAGCTGCTCCGCAGGTATGACCTCAAACAGGCGTTTTCCCAGTTATGGACATTTTTCTTTTGTTCCCGATCTACAAATTACCACTTATTATCCCCATTACAAAGTTACTTCGAAACTGCATCTAATTGCCTTTGTGTGTATGTGCTATGCATGTGTATTTATGTGGAGTCCATTTGTGGGATGTCTTCCTCAATTACCTTCTATCCGGTCTCTCACTTAAGTAGGAACCCACCTATTGGCTAAACTAGCTGAACAGTGAGCTGCAGGGCCTGCCCTTGTCCTTCTGCCATGGGCACTGGGTGCTAAGGCGCTGGCCTTCTCGAATGTGAGCCTGGGTGCGCACTCCTGCACTGGAAACATTTGCAGCTGACATCTCTCCAATCCCACTTCTACATTTTTGATATTATATATTAATACTGGTTGAAATTATTTCCCTGTAATGTACTGCCATTTTGGTTTTTAGATTATCTACACAACAAGTTCCAGGTCAACCTGGGTACATAATGGGATACTGTCTTAAAACAACACAACACAAAACAAAAACCAACCACCTCCCACCCCCTTCCCCCCCCAAAAAAACGATTACTAGATCAAATGTATCTCCATCTTATTGTGTGATTATTTTCTGTATGTATGTATGTATGTATGTATGTATGTATGTATGTATGTATGTATGCATGTATGTACGTACGTTTGTATGTACTTAGAGACAGCCCCAGATTTGGCTAGCCCCAATCTCACTGTAGCTAAAGATGATCTTTCCCTGTTCTTACCTCCCAAGTCCTAGGATTACAGGTGTGCACTACCATACCTGACTAATTATGGAAGTTTTAATTATACTTGTAGAATTTCTATCAAATTTTTATTTGAAATTATTTTTCAAAACAGAAAAGAACCTGTAACACAGATGCTGGTCTTCAAGAATCTAGGTGACAAAATAGTTTCCTTATGGGTCAATTACCCACTCACTTATAAAGCTAGCATTTCATACAGGCTCAGAGATACCTCTAATATCCTAAGTATCACCCAAATCACAATCTGGGTAAAGAATGATTTATAAAAAGAGATGCCTTAAAAGACTCTCCTCTATACTGAGCTTGTCTAGTGTATCTTTATTTGTTCTTTAAATCTGCAGAAAGTAGATTCTATAATAATTTCCTATATCACAATAATCTATACAATTATGAGTTATTTATTCTTAAATGTTGGCTATTCAAAAATTGAAGTTTCATTTACATAGTAATTTGAACTGGGTAGCTACTGAAAATATATACCTTATGGGGAACTGTTTTCGCCTATCCTTTATAGCAATCAAGTAACTGTTTTCCATCTTAATTGCTAGTTAAACTTATTAGAAAAGCAGGAAAGCATTTTAAGATCTCTATTAACTGGATACACTACTCTCAATACAATTCTTTTCTTGAGGAAAGTTATCACTGTAAATCAACATCCATTAAATATAAACATCTGTCCTTACCATCTGGATCTACCTCTCTGGAAATCTTGAGTGCTTCTGATGTTGCCATATCTGTATTTGCAGCAGTGACAGCAAGGATAATGGAATTGGGATTACTGATGAACCGAAGAATAAGTTCTCTGATTTGAAGCTCAATATCCTTGGGTTGATCACCTACAGGCACCTAGACCAAACAAAGATGATCTATAATCAAAATCAAATCAGTTTTTTCCCATGCATTTAATTAACAGAGTACAGGTATTTCTGTACTTACAAATAGCTAAAATAAATGAAAATAGAGGTATCTGGGCAAAGCCTCAAAATGTCACTTCCAAATATCAAAAATTCACTATAGCATAAGTCATGTCAAAAACTGCTAAGTACCAACTGCATTCAGATGAGCTGTCTTACTGATAATAAGCACATACAAATAATAAATAAGTAAACATAAGCACACACAAAGTCATCATCCAAGTTGCAGACAGGCCTAACAAGAACACAAAGTAGAGCAAAACAGAACAGAGGCTAGAGAACGATGCTTTTAAATTCTTGCTTTAAAAACAGAATAATCAGGATCTACCTCAATTAGATAATGATTTTTGTTTGGGTGACTGAGCAGAAATTAAAGACAAAAGAAATAGACATAGATATCTGGGGAAAGAACATTCTATACTGAGTGAATAACAAGTGTGGATACCCAGAACAGAAGAAATTAAAGATGAATAATACAGGGGGGCTGGAGAGATGGCTCAGCGGTTAAGAGCACGGACTGCTCTTCCAAAAGGCCTGAGTTCAATTCCCATCAACCACATGGTGGCTCACAACCATCTGTAATGAGATCTGACGCCCTCTTCTGGTGTGTCTGAAGACAGCTACAGTGTATTCACATATTATAAATAAATACATCTTTAAAAATATGAATAATACATAAACTGAGTGTGGTGGCCTGTCATCCCAGGATCTAGGAGAGTAGACGACAGGGAGTTCACAGTTGTTCACACTACAGCTGGTTAGAGGCCATTTTGAGATGTTTAAATATACAAACTATCAAAGTGAGGGAACAAGACAGAAGTATTTTATAAGATCTTAAATCTGTACTCTCAGTAAAGAGGTAACTGGGAAGTCAGTGAAGAGACTTTAAGTCAAGAAATGACAATCTAATTTCCATTTTAATAGAATAGTATGGTTACTAAATGTAAAAAACAAGAGAGACCTATTATTTATCTTGTAACTTTAATTAAACAATCCAAGTCAAATAACAAAACCTACTACTCTGCCATCTCTTAGAAGAGATAGAATTCTGGAGCTATATTATAAAGATAAGGAAAGCCCAGAGGATTTGCTGAAAGGAAGGGAGATAGAAGGTAAAGAAATTTCAATGATGACCATTAAGGTTTTGGCTGATCAACTAGAACAGTGGGATTGCCATTTATTCAGATAGGGAAGAGAAGGGCCAAACGTAGTGAAAGGACAGATCAGGAATTTGGTATTAGACATAGTAAAGCTGTGATGCTGATTAAAACATTTAAATGTGTATGCCAAGTGGACAGCTGGACATGTGTCTGGAAATAATCTGAATGTTCACATATTCAAATTCATGCACTTAAAGATCAGATAATACTATCAACCTAATCAGATTTTGTTTTGAGTACTTAAAGAGGCCAAGAGGTTCCAAAAAAAGAACTCTGATTACAGACTTGGGTGAGATGAGAAGAAACCAGCAAAAGACCCTCAAGAGGGGAGGCCAGAACGATTACAGATGAAGCTGTAGCTATGACGCCCTGGGGGCCAGGGCAAAGAGGGTACATCAAGGAGAAAGAAGGGACCAACTATATACAATGATCTGATAACAATAACTATGAAAGCAACTCGTGATTCTCATCAGGCCAAGGTTGAACAGAAAACAGAACACATTCTTTTAAACCGGAACACAAGCAACAGCTGTTCCTTACCTTGGTCATTCCTGGTAAATCCACAAGTGTCAGGTTGACAACATTGGGTGAGAAAACCTTGAGATGGATTGGCTCAGGGCTTACTCCCTAAAAACAAGTTTCAAATATATTACAATCATTTTGAATTTCAATGAATTATGAAATGCTAGAGTGAACTACATTCAAGTACATAGACTTTAGATGCCTTAAAATATTTATTAAACTATGGTCCTAAAATCTTTCAATAATAAAAGTTTAATAAATCACATGAATGAGAAGGCAGGAAATCAAGTAACGAGTAGGATTATCATCCTACACAACCTCATACCACTAATATATATAATTTCTTCTCCCTATACCATTTCACTTTTTTATATGTATATGCCAATTTTAAAAAAGAGTTTAACAGCCAGGAAGCAGTGGTCCACGCCTTTAATCCCAGCACTTGGGAGGCAGAGGCAGGCAGATTTTTGAGTTCCGAGGCCAGCCTGGTCTACAGAGTGAGTTCCAGGACAGCCAGGGCTATACAGAGAAACCCTGTCTTGGGGGGCGGGGGAGAGGAGAGTTTAACAGATTAAGTACTTCGAAATAATGCATTTTTCATTTATCCAAAATTATGATGTTCCTGAACTGATGATATTAAATTGAGAGTAATAGATAAGGTATTCCCATTAGTCGTAGATATTTGAACATTAAGTGGCAAAATTGTACATACATAATGAGTTTGCTCAGGCAATATATCTCAATTTTCAGATCCCCAAGACAAAAAGTCATCCCTGACATAATCTAGCTATATATTCCTCTCATATTCCAGGTACAGCTGGTATAAGACATTTAGGAAGTATGGTGGCAATAGCAGTAACTCCAAGGTGCTAGCTGAGACTCTGACAGTCAGCAAAGCACACTGCTCCAATGCGAATCTGTCAGGAAGTAACTACCTCATCCTGCCACCTGGCAACAAATATCTATTGAATATTGTCACCAGGCTCAAGGTCACTTGTGAGAGTCGATTTTCCTCCAGATAACACAGAATAGCAATAAATCTAAAAAGAAAACAGTAATTACAATAAAGGGCATAAAAAGGATTTAAATGAGGCTGATTTTGACATTAAAAATATCCTAAACACTTGATTTAAATTCTCACATTCTTAGAAAATATTTTGACTGTAAGCAAGTACTATGTAATTAAGTTCACAAAATATAAATGAAATATTTTATATATATAAAAGTTTTAGGGTATGTGTCTGTATGCGTGTGTGTGTGTGTGTGTGCACTTGCGCACATATGTCTGTGTCAGATATTCAGTGTTAACTGTTGACTTGGCAGAAAAGGACATGCCTGGAGGAGATGGTATTCATCACTTTTGAATTAGAAAGACTCAACTGAATTGTGAATGGTACCTCTGCTATCTATGTAGAAAAAGACAATTAACAATTAGTATGTATTCATGCACTCTGTTCTCTTCTGATTCTCAACATATGAGCAGATGCATGCTGCTGTGGCTTCCCTACCACAATGGACTGTAAATGGAAAACCTTCCTTCCCCCTTGCTTTTGTTAGGGTACTTACCACAGGCATTGAAAAGAAAGTGTGCAGCTAGAAATCTAGTTCCTAGCTTTCCACTAGCAGTCTAGTGCTCAGCTATGTCCCCAGCCTTTGGTGTCTACGACGCTATTTCAGTGTGTAGCTCAAACTGCCTTTAAACTCATATCCGTCTGCCTCCATTACTCCAATCCCGGGAATTCAGATATAAACTACCACAACTTACACCAAGAGAGGTAATTAATCACCTACGTTTTTATGTTTGTGGAATACTCCATTTGTTGTTGTTGTTTTGTTATCTGAAACAGGGTTTCTCTGTGTAGCCCTGGCTGTCCTGGAACTCACTCTGTAGACCAGGCTGACCCCAAACTCACAGAGATCCACCTGCCTCTGCCTCCCAAATGCTGGCATTAAAGGTGTGGCCACCAATGCCTAGCATGAGTATTTCATTTTTTAAAAAAGATTAAGATTATGAAGTTATAAGTCAACCCTGGCAACACAAGACTGTAATTTCCAGCTACTCAGGAAGTATTCCAAGTTCAAGACTAGCCTGGGTAGTTTGATGAGACACTGTCTTAAAACACTATTGTTCTTAAAGCTTTAGAACATAGCTCTGGGGAGGCACACTGACCTAGCATGTACCAGGCCCCGCATCCACCATCAGTACTGGGGGGATGACTTTGCCATACACTCATATAGGAAACATTCAGCAATATGTTTACTTTTTAAAAAGTCTTCCAGGTTTGAAATAATGCCTACCTTATTATTTCCTGAAATTCTTTCGGTTTCATTTTCAATTTCTTGTCGAATTTCATCAAAATCTGTGTAAAGCTAAAAAATTATTGAAACAAAAATGAACCATATTCTAAATAAGATCAGACATTCTTAAGGGGTGGGGGCCACATTTAAAGAATCTATATAGATTTACTACAGAAAATTAGTCCACATTTCTCACATACACATACATTTTTCTAAGATTTGTTTCAAAGTTGCCTGATGTCACTATATTTAAAAATCTCCAAATTAGGCAGGATCAAGACAAGTCAAACTACTGAGGTTAGAAGCATTACTGAGAAAAGTTCTATTTTAGAGGAAATAAGAAGCACCCTTCCAGAAAGAAATTATCCTCTACTATCTTTGCAAAATGTTATTTTCTATGTTATTTCATTATATTCTTCAGTGGTTACCTTGTTTTTGGTGTGAAGAAATTTACCCCATTCTTCTGCTTCAACTCCTAAAGAAAGAAAGACTCATTTCTTAAAGACTGGAAATTAGGTTTTATAATTAGGAACTTGAAAGATAATGCAGTAAACTTTTTTTTTAACTTCAAGTTAACAAATGCTTTAACTTTAGGGTCTGCTAAACACACATTCACATTTTTAAAGCATGACACAGACAACAAAGGCAGGAGTAACTTCAAGTAGAGTTGCCTGCAAGTCCTCCCAGAATCTGAAATCTATTTTTTACAAATACATTGTTCATTTCCTATTTATGATTATAATAATTTCTTTATATATCTTATATATGAAAGAATCTATCCAATGAAAAATTTTAAAGAACCAGAAAGAAAAATTTAAAAACCCCATTGGAGAGTGCAAAAAAATCATATAGCAAATATATACATAACAAAGTTAAAAAATACATGCAACATATGAATGAAATAGCTAATTTTTCCATTTTTTAAAAATCATTGTCTTTTATTTGGTCTTGTGTTGGCTGCATATAAAGCTCTCAGTGACAGGGTAGTGACAGGCTGCCAATGTGATTTCTCCCAAGGTCAAGTCTATATTTTCTCATGGAATTATAGAACAGAAATGAATGCAAAATGAAGAAAAATAGAAATATATATGCATGTAAGGAACTGACACCACCTAGTTTCGAGTCACAGTCTGCTCCTGACATCTTACCCAAGCACTGCTATTCTGCCTTCACCAAATTCGGAAGCTTAAATATCTTAATGGTTTAAAGTATTTAAGTCACCTGAAATAAAAGTAAGATTTTCACATAAATATTTATTTAGTAAAAGGTATATTGTTCTTTGTTGGAACAAAGGTATATAAAACCAGATCCTTTTTTGCAAATAAAATGTTCACCTACTTGGAGCTTAGAACCTTCTTTCAAAAAGGATCTTTGAAAGACCAGATTAATCTAGGTGACAGAACTCATAGAAGCAATACTACATACAAAAGGGGTATTTTAACTTAATTGGCCATATAAAAGTTTTAATATCTTCAGTTATGTTTTTGTAAAAATTAAATTCTACCACCGAAAAGGCTTGCATGTTAATGCAATGCCAAAACACTAATAAGAACCACCAAAACCTGCACTCAATGTAAACAGGCAAATAAAAATGGAAGGGGAAAAGTGCACACAGCCTGCAAGGATACATAAGCACACATGCAGGCATAATGAAAAGGGAGGGCTAAAGACAAATGGATAAAGGAAACCTTTAGAAAGGTGTCTTGAGTTTTTCCATGTAGCAGGGTCTGTAGTTAAAGAGAAATAGCACAAAGGAATTTTAGTGCTTATCCCTAAAATTTTAAGCCTTTAAAACACTCAAATGTGTAGAAACACGATTAGATTACATTTCAAATGTGTATAAGCATTTAATTATTCAAAACTCTTTACAACTGTAAGAACAAATATATTTTGTGTACTAATAATATGCACATTGTGTGTGACGCTTCAACTTTTTAAGAATTTTAGTAAATGAATTTTCGTTTTACTCTCAAAAAGTTTGCCTGAGATATCTAAAAGCCTAATGTGGGAAAAGAAGCTGTGGTTTCAAAGCGCCTAGGAAGTGCGATAAGCTCATCCTCTGAAACTCTCACAAGTAAGCAAATGCTATTTGCTAAAAACGACTGTTCATAAGGATATTTTCTTTGAAATATAAGTTGCATTTAGCAAAACACCACAAAACTTCAAATGCATGAACTCAATGCAACAGGAATCTACTGTCACAATTCTTGTATTTCCTCTTATTATATACATTAAACACAAAATACTTCAGCCAGCTTTCAAGACTCAGTTTAAAATTACACTTTGTTTCATCTTACAATGTGCTGCTCTTAACTCATTAGTAACTGGGCCTCTCTTATGTAAAAAACCTCAAGGAGCTTTTATAATAAGGTTTTATAGCCAAGATGAAACTGAATTCTTTTATGCAAGAGATGCACTTACATGTTTAAAGCAAAAAACAATACTGACTCCTGAAGGCAACCTGAACAAAATAAAGAGTAATCTTGGTAACTCAGGCCCATAGAAACAGTGGAATAGTTTGTTCTTAATTCCAAAGCGAAGTTCCTGCAAAGGCCACTGGACAGAATCTGAGAGGTTGTACCCCTCATGGATTTAAACTAATAGAAAGTAAATAAATAAAAGTGGAACTGTAAAAAAATAAATAAATAAAAAGACCCATATACAAAAAAGGTTTTGGGTTTGTTGTTAACTTTTTTTGTTTTGTTTTGTTTTTTGGATTTGGTTTTTTTGAGACAGGGTTTCTCTGCATAGCCCTGGCTGTCCTGGAACTCACTCTGTAGACCACGCTGCCCTCGAACTCAGAAATCTGCCTGCCTCTGCCTCCTGAGTGCTGGGATTACAGGCGTGCGCCACCACCGCACGGCTTGTTGTTAAATTTTTAATGGCTTTTATTTGTTATGCTTTCTTCAAAACTATTTTCTCTTACTGTTCATGTTTTTTAAATCCAAACTGAATGTTAATCTGTTTTATTAGTTCTTGATTTCCACAACATCAGAATGATTTGATAAGCCTAAACTGTTTATGTAAAGAAGCAAGTGGCTTTGATGAGAAGGTAAGGATAGCCAGGAGGTGCTCAGGAGATGAGGCCTGCTGCCTAGCCTGATTTCCTGAGTTCTAGCCCCAGGACTCACATGGTAGGAGATAACCAATTCTCCAAAGTTGTCCTCTGATTGGAGCACATTTACATAGCACACACATCCATATCCACACACACATATCCACACATAAAATAGAAATGTTAAAAAAAAAAAAAAAACCTTTAGAAACAGGAAGCCAAAGAATTATGGTAGAATAAGAATGAAATTTAATACTCAAATTTGCATCTACTTTTGTACTCAAAAGTAGGTATCCCTGTAAGTAAGTGGGAGCGCAATAGATATGCAAAGAGACATACACAGACTCAGGAATAACATATGTGCTGATAAAAATGTGCAGTTTCACTGACCTGCTCCCACATCAAAAAAACATGCTGGGCATCTAAGCAAGGTGATACCAAGGAACCAGTATATCCCCACTCTTTCTTAACAAGCAATTGTTTATTTAAGGGAACATCACATCTCTGATAGAGATACTGCCCTTTCCAAATGGCTGAGTAAAAAAAATAAAAAAATAAAAAGCCCTAAAGCCCTATGTCTCTCAGTCTTGGTCTAAGGTATTAGGTAATGTGTTTGATGTAACTGGCAAGGAAAAAATTCTGAAAATTTTATTCTAGATATTTGAGGCTAAGCAACAGGTCAAGAATGATTAAATTCAAGGTTCAAACTTTTATAAGCCAATAAGGGCTGTGTAGCTGACTTTGTCACAAAATAATAAATAAAACAAAAAGAACGGCAATAATAAATGTTAAAATATAAATAACTAGTACATCAATACCTAGTAATTAAAGGGTAGCTGATCGTCTGTTATAAAATATTACTTACTAATACCTACAAGCTCATTAACTTTCTTCAGTTATTTTGAAGTCCCTGTTTTAAAGTCATAGTAGAAGTTTATAACAAGTTTCTCTGCCTACTTTTAAATGAAATCACAGTCTTCCATGATGAACAGGGATATGATCACCCCACCTCAGGGCAGAAGATAAACAAGACAAAACTACATTGAAAACAAATCCCTGCAGGTAAGAACAGCTTTAGCGATCACTACAGACACTCTGAAAGAGTAGTTTTACAGAATGTTAGGAGACAGAGTCTAAGTCAGATATTGAACTGAACAGGATACTGAACGGATTACTCTCAAACACTCCAAAACTCACTAATATGATTACTATAGGATAAAATATGCATCATAAACAATTTAAAATTTCTGAATAAAGAACATTTCTTTTTCTTTTTTTTTTCTTTTGGTTTTCGAGACAGGGTTTCTCTGTGTAGCCCTGGCTGTCCTGGAACTCACTCTGTAGACCAGGCTGGCCTCGAACTCAGAAATCYRCCTGCCTCTGCCTCCCAAGTGCTGGGATTAAAGGCRTGCGCCACCAACGCCCGGCTCAGAACATTTCTTAAAATATTTTTAGTTTTAAAAGATTCAGCTATAAGTCCATGAATATACTGATCCTCTGGTTTTACTGTTCACAGCATCTATTTAAAAAGAACCCTCAGCTTAGGTAGTATAAACAGAATATGGAAAAAGGGAGGACCTTTAAAAGTGCAAACAGTATATATGAGAGAGAGGTGAGCCTTACTATAAGAAGAATAAAACTAGTTATACTTTTAAAATTAAATCTCTTCCTATAACTGGACATTAGTAGCATATGTTTGTAATCAGGTAACTGGGAGGAAGAGGCAGGAGGATCTCAAGTTCGAGGTCATTCTGATAGTTCTGAAGTCAGTTTGGACTACCTTATCTCACAAAACCAAGAGATCTTTCTGTAAGTAATAGCTTTTCTCTTAGACTAAAGCAATGTGTAATCCAAATTAGTGAGCACAAGATGATACCAGGACAGGGCAGGTACAATAAGAAGCTTCATCTTTACTCAGCATTTCAAATCATAAGTTATTTTGTGTGTCTTGGTTTTTGTGAAGACAAGGTTTCTCTGTGTAGCCTTAGCTGTTCTAGAACTTACTCTGTAGACCAGTCTGGCCTTAAACTCAAGGATCCACCTGTCTCTGCTTCCCAAGTGTTCATATTAAATATTGATACCACTCAAGATTTCTGATTCTGCTATGTATTTCCCAAATCACTAATCGATTTTTTACTTTGATATTCATATCTTAAAAAGAGGAAAAAAAGGAGTAACATTTTAAAATAATTCTTACTACTCCAACTCTGAAATTTACCATTTTCTTCTCCTGTAGTTTTTCTTTTATCTTCTGGTGAAACGTGGACCAGCTGCAGAATGAGAGGTCTCCTAGTGACCACACCAGTCCCTCTGGGAAGAAGGTCCCTCCCCACAAGGCTTTCCAGCACTGAGCTCTTCCCACTGCTCTGAAAGGAGATCATACAAGAACAAAATAAATTACTTCTCTAAACAGACTATATTAACAAAGCAGTATACAAACAAGGTAAGCAACTCAAATAGGAGAAAAGCCCACACTTAAAAGTAAAATACATAAAGAGCAGTCCCTTTCCCCAAGTTGTTTTACGTTTTTGATACTCTTTTGAGTCTTAAAACCTGGATCATATGGGTACATAGTTAACTTCAATTAAGTAGGGCATTACTAACTTATTTTTTTAATGTCAACAGGAATTACATTCTCTAATAATATATCTCCTGGTTAGTTTTTGTCAACTTGCCATAAAACAGAGTTGTCTGGGAAGAGGAACCATAAAGGAGAAAATGCTTTAATCTGATTGTCTGTAGGCAACTCTGTTGGCCGTTTTCTAGATTAATTATTGATGGGGAGGGCCAAGCTCAATGAGTTGTTTAAAAAGGCAGGCCAAGTGGCACAGCCATATCCACCAAAAACAGCCAAGTCATGAAGCTAGCACAGCTGTGCTGTTCCGGCAGCGCTGAGCTGAATGCTGCCATCACTGTCACTCTGTCTCTCATTTTGGTCTCTGCATTCTTGAGGACTTTCTGCATTATGCTTCATTTTAGGTCTTTTCCCAAGAAAGTTTTTTTTCTGAATCTTTTTAGGAAAGTCCTAAACTTACTATCCGTTCTGCTTTTAGGGAAATCACTTCATCTTTTAGAAGTCTTCCTTTCTGCCTTGGAGATCATGATAAGCACTAAAATGCTTGAAGTCTCTTTCTGAGGCCATGGCTCTAGAAATCTTGCAGGATTCATCCTCAAGCAAACTCAAACAGTATAACTGGAACAGGATAAGTGTAGAGATAGTTGAGACAGCTCAGCTGGTCAGGAGAATAGGTTACAGATTCATGGCCTCCTTCTATAATATGCGTAGAGCACTTTGAAAATGTATTTTAAAGACAGGATCATACAGGGTATAGCCCTGGAGGAACAGAACTCAGTAAATACGACGGATTGACTAAAATAACTTCTACTTTACAGCGTAGATGATGAGACAATATATAAAGGAGTTAGGTGTTAGTATTTGTTATTCATAAAAAGACAGTTCAGATCTTCTCTCTGGCAACTGAGCAGGCAGGTACAGCCAGGAGCACAGGGAACACAGGAGCAGCAGAGCAGCTCGGACAGGGTCCTTCCAGGCTCCACCTGCACCCAGGAGATGGGCGGAGCCACAGCACTCTGCACCAAGAACCTGAAGCACATGGGCACAGGGAAAATTTCCTGAACAGAACACCAATAGCTTATGCTCCAAGATTAAGAATTGACAAAGGGGACCTCATAAAATTACAAAGCTTCTGTAAAGCAAAGGACACTGTCAATAGGAGAAAACGGCAACCAACAGATTGAGAAAACATCTTTACCAATCCTACAACTGATAGAGGGCTAATATCCAATATATACAAAGAACTCAAGAAGTTAGGCTCAAGAGAACCAAATAACCCTATTAAAAAAATGAGGTATAGAGCTAAACAAAGAATTCTCAACTGAGGAATAGTGGATGGTTGAGAAATACCTAAAGAAATGTTCAACATCCTTAATTATCACGGAAATGCAAATCAAAACAACTGAGATTCCACCTCACACCAATCAGAATGGCCAAGATCAAAAACTCAGGGGACAGCAAATGGTAGAAAGGATGTGAAGAAAGTAGAACACTCCTCCACTCCTGGTGGGATTGCAAACTGGTAAAACCACTCTGGAAATCAGTGTGACAGTTCCTCAGAAAATTGGACATAGTACTACCTGAGGACCCAGCTTTGCCACTCCTGGGCATATTCCTAGAAGATGCTCCAACATGTAATAAGGACACATGCTCCACTATGTTCACAGCAGCCTTATTTATAAGAGTCAGAAGCTAGAAAGAACCCAGATGTCTCTCAACAGAGGAATGGATACAGAAAATGTGGTACATGTACACAATGGAGTACTACTCAGCTATTAAATACAATGACTTCATGAAATTCTTAGGCAAATGGATGGAGCTAGAAAATATCATCCTGAGTGAGGTAACCCAATCACAAAAGAACACACATGGTATGTACTCACTGATAAGTGAATATTAGCCCAAAAGCTTGAAGCTCAAGAAGAAGGAAGATCAAAATGTGGATACTTTGATCCTTAGTGGAAGGTAGATCAAAATACCCACAGCTCACAACCAACCAATAGACTGAGCATAGGGTCCCCAATGGAAAAGCTAGAGAAAGGACCCAAGGAGCTGAAGAGGTTTGCAGCCCTGCAGGAGGAACAATATTAAGTGCCAACCAGTACCCCCAGAGCTCCCAGGGACTAAACCACCAACCAAAGACTACACATGGAGGGACCCATGGCTCCAGCTACATCTGTAGCAGAAGATGGCCATTTCAGACATCAATGAGAGGAGAGACCATTGGTCCTGTGAAGGTTTGATGCCCCAGAATAGGGGAATGCAATCAGGAAAGGGAGGAGGGGGGGTTGGTGAGCAGGAGGAGGGGGCATGGGATAACGGTTTTGTGGAGGGGTAAGGAGGAAAGGGAATACCATTTGAAATGTAAATAAAGCAAATATATAATAATAATAATAATAATAATAATAATAATAATAATAATAATAATAATAAAGTCAGTTCAGATATTTTCTATTTTTTTGTAGTGGTTTCAAACTGCAAACACTGCCAGCATAAAAACAGGCTGTCATATAATAAATGCGTTTGCTTTGGAGAAGTCATTCTTTAGATTCTTTGAATTGGAGTTATAGGGCTGACAGTAATAAAATTTGTTCTATCTGTACTTTGTAATTGTTGACTAAACTTCTAACTCCTGACATGTAATGAAAAATCAAACATATGTCCAGAGACAAAATGATATAATATATGCTTCTTGGACAATCATGAGTTTATGTTCTGTGAAACCTGTATAAATAAAGAAGAAATTTGAATTCAGTCAGAGCAGCAAGAAGCCACTGTGCCTGACTTACTTCCTCCCTCACCAACTCCTTATCTCCTCTCAGGAACCTGTCAACTGTTGGGGCTATCCCCCTTCCTCAGACACACCTCCATCCCTACACCTCGCTCCTGGCAGTTGAGCAAGCCACAAGGTGCAATCCAGAAGGCAGTGTTTTTCCACCATTTCTGCTTCAATTTTATGCTCTAGGTTCCTGCTCTGACTTCCTTCAGTGATGGGGTGTAACCTAAGTTATAAGATTAAATAAACCCCTTTCCCTAAGTTGCGTTTGGTCATTGTTTTTCACAGCAATAGAAATCCTAACTATGACAATATAAAACAGCATCTATATGTGCATTAGAACAGTATTCTGTGTAAAACTAAAAGTCAGTAGTACATGGAGGCTTAAACCTTTTGCTATTTATCTTAGTTACTTTTTCTCTTGCTGTGATACAATACCCACTGTGACCAAAATCAACTTGGAAAGAGCTTATTTCATCTTAAAGCTAGAAGCCCAACATTCAGGGATGTCAGGGCAGGAGCACAGATGCAGGAGCTCACGCAGGAGCCACGGCCGTGCCTCCTGCTCTGCCCCCTATGGCTTGTTTGGCCTGCATTCTTAAAAACCCAAGACCGCCATCCCAGAGTGGGCATAACCCACAGAGAGCTGGGTCTACTCACATCAATCGTCAGTCAGGAAAATACACTACAGACTTGCCCACCAATGAATCTGCTGGGGCCACACTGCCAACTGAGGTTCCTTCTTCCCAAATGACTACAGTTTGTGTCAAGTTGACATAAAACTAGCCAGCATCCATGATCAAAAGCAACTTGTGGAGGAAAGGTTTTATTGTTAAAGATGTATTTAATTTTAACAGTTCTCCTTTCCTTTTTCTCATTCCAATATACCCTTACCCCCACTCTCTTTCAAATTTATGGCCTGCCGGGCGGTGGTGGCGCACACCTGTAATCCCAGCACTCAGGAGGCAGAGGCAGGCGGATTTCTGAGTTCGAGGCCAGCCTGGTCTACAGAGTGAGTTCCAGGACAGCCAGGGCT
>BDUI01000070.1:561314-578814 GCA_002335545.1 Apodemus speciosus
CTGTAACCTTGAATAACAAACTCCAGTGACAGCAGAGCGGCTCAACAGTTTCTTGTGGAGAATGAACCATCAAGGAGGCAAGAGTACAAAGTCTTCTCTGGAAGCAGTGTTCCAGGACCTCTGCGCAGCCTCTCTTCCCCACTTCCCCAACGCTACTTCACCAACTCCCTAAGAATAGCCTTTTATTTTCTGTCCTTGTGGCTTGCGATGTTCCACATTCAATTCAACTTTTCCCAAGGCAGCTTTCCTCCTGACACCTACCTGGAAAGATTTGGGAATACTTCTTTAATAAGTAATCTTGTTCAAACAGGGATGCTTCCTTCGTGTCACTGAATTCAAACACCCACTGGCTAAAATAAAAATATGATAATTAGAACTTCATCTTCTATCAGGACAGCACGGCGAAATCACTGCCGTATACATTCCCCTCCTCTTCATTATTTCTTGTTCCTCGGTCACTAGGGACGAACTAAATATTCTTACTTTAATTCCCTAACAGAAAGATGATGCACTAAATATACACAAATATTATTGCGTTCTCAAAGCAAGTAGATTCTGGATTTTTGTTTTAAGGTAACGAGGTGAAGGGTCTCGGGAGAAAAAGAACCACCCGAGGCTCCAAAAGCCGAGCTGGGAGAGAAGCAGGAAGAGGCCATAGCAGAAGTTCGAGCCACTCTCCAGAACAGTCGGGGCCGGAGCCTGGGACCGCCGCCGCGGCTCCCTCGCTATCCCCGGAGACCGTGGGGTGGCTTCCCATCCCCCCCCCGCCCCGAGGGACAGCAGCGTCCGGCGGACTGCGACAAAGGGGCCTGGCGCGGGGCGCTGGCGACTGCCGGGTGGGGGACGGGGCCCCGAGGAACGAGTCGGAGAGGATGGAGTGACCAAGGGGCACGGCGGCCGCGGTCCCTCCCCTCTGAGTCCCTCGGCGGCCGCGCAGCGCCAGGCCTCGCTCCGTACGCACCGGCCGCCCCTCACCTCACGCTGCGGGAGCCTTGGTCTCCACCGCAACCCGAGCCTTCGCGCCCTCCAAGGTCCGAGCCATGTTTTTCTCCCGCCTCAGCTGGCTCAGCCGGCCGCTGAGGAGAGCTTCGACTGACTCCGCGGCCAGCCGAGCACAGCACGTCACTTCCGATKGTACAAGCACCGCCCCCGTGCTTAAACGCCTTGCGATTGGCTGACGCGGATGGCCTACCTGAGGTGGTGGGCGGGGCGCGGGCGGGGCCTGAAAGGCAGTAGCAGGGAGGTTGCGGGCTGGACTGGTTGCCMGGGGGAATGGGTGTCTAGGCGCGGCCGGGGGCCTGTCGGGGAGGCTACCCCGGGACCCCTCCTGGCCGGCCTCGGGCCCCGAAGCGCCCTTTGTTCCCGGGCCCTTTCCCAGCACCGCGCGCCGCGGACCTCTGGCCTGCGGTTGCCTAGTTTGAGATTTTGGCCTCAGGCCGCCCGGAGATTAGCTCGGATTGGAAGAACAGAAAAGAACAGTCAAGACGAAATCTTTCATTCCCTCCAGCGTTTAGCGAGCACTCGCGGGCGTTCGGGTGCTTCCAACTTTGTAATTAGCTCACCGTGTGGGTGCTGTAAAGCGCTGGATGCCTGCGCAGTTCTCACCTTGGTGTTTGCTGACTACCTTGCCGCGGCCAGGTGAGGAAGCTTAGCCTGATAATAACAGCGCTCGGCCAGACATCACACCCAGGCCCCATAGTAATCATACCTTTCCCGTGAGCGCGGCCTGGGATTGTGCTTGGAAAGAGTTTAGCGCTCTGTTGTCTAATTTAAAACTGTGAAGCAGATGGAAAAATTACTCCCGTTTTACAGATTGCAAAAGAGGGCTGTCAGAGGAGAGGAATGGCAAAGTAAACTGGCAGAATCTACTTGGGTTTCGGAATTTAGAAGTGTATTCCCAGCATTTTCCCCTTTCCTTTAGTAAGGGAGGAGAAACYTTGGTCCTTTCGCTTAAATAAACACGCATGCACTTCTGGAGACTGGATGAAGTTCTACTTTAAGAGGAAGCAGGAGAAGGGGGCAGGGAAGGAGAGAGGGGAGGGAATATGAGAATGTGGCATCTTTCCGTAGTCCAAGCTGAGGCTAAGACAGGAGATTACTAAAGCCCAGCAGTTCGGGACCTGTCTCAAAAAAGAAAAGAAAAGAAAAGAAAAGAAAAAGTAGCTCAGTGGTAATGCACCTAACCAGCATGTGTGAGGCATAGGCTCAGACTCCATCACTAGCTAAGCAAAACAAACAGTCTAGGGAGAAGTCTAGGAGCAACTTCTGGCCCTACCACCTTCCCAGCCCCTAGCTGTCCACCAGCTCCACCTTCCTCTGTACATTGGCACTTCCAAGCAAGCTTACACACCCCAGAAGAATGTCCCGTAGGAATCTGCTCAGCTCTRCAGCATTGTTCTGCTTTATCTCCTCATCAAAGGAGGAATTTATACACTTGGCAGCTCTTCCTCAAGATTTAAAAGGGTGAGGAAAAGGAATTCTCTCAGGATTGGCTTCCTACCTTCTGCTGGAGAAAAGAGTGTGCCTTTAGGAAAGAAAACACTGAGTCTTATGGGAAGACAAAGTGGTTTCTCTCTCTCTCTCTCTCTCTCTCTCTCTCTCTCTCTCTCTCTCTCTCTCTCTCTCTCATCTATTTGAGAGAGAAAGGGGGAGATACCTTTCTTTGGTTCCTGGTAGCTGATGCTCTCCCTGGTTTGACCGAAACAAATCCTTGTTGAACTTCTGACTTTCTCATTGATTTTGGCTTTTGCATGGCCCCACTGGTAGGCTCTGATCAGTAGGAAGTGCAGTAGACTGAAAAGGTAAAGACTTGGGTAACTTTCAAAAAAAAAAAAAAGGCAGCATTGCAAATTGCTAGGCGTGAGGAAGCTGCACTGGAGCCCTNTCTTTCTTTCTTTCTTTCTTTCTCTCTCTCTCTCTCTGGTTTCTCTGTATAGCCCTGGCTGTCCTGGAACTCACTCTGTAGACCAGGCTGTCCTTGAACTCAGAAATCCGCCTGCCTCTGCCTCCCAGAGTGCTGGGATTACAGGCATGCGCCACCACAGCCCGGCTAATGAACGTTTTTTGAGAGATTTCTTAGCTATTCTTTCCCCCCCCCCCCTTTGGAGAACTCTTTATTCAGGTCCCATGCCTTTTTAAATGGGTAATTTTGTTGTTGTTGTTGTTATTGTTGTTGTATTGACTTTTTTTAAAAAAAAGTTCTTTATATATTCTAGATATTAGTTCTCTGTCAGATGTATAGCTAGCAAAGATTCTATTCCATTCTGTGCACGTTTTCTTCACCCACTTTACTGTTTCTTTAGCTGTGCAGAAGCTTTTTAGTTTCACAAAGTCTCACTTGTAATGGTTGGCCTTAGTTCTTGGGCAAATGGAGTCCTATCCAGGACTTTCCTACATCTATCTATATTATGTAGAAATAGAGAGAACAAACTGCCTATTTTTCCTTCTAGCAGTTTCAATGTTTCAGGTTTAGTGGTTCATTTGGAGTTAATTTTTATGCAAGGTGATAGACACGGGTCTAATTTCATTCTTCTACACATGGACGTCCAGTTTTCCCAGCACCATATTTTGAAGATGTTTTCATTTTTCTGTAATATACTGTTGGCATCTCTGTCAGATACTCTGTGGTTGAAGTTATGGAGTTAAGAGATAAAGCTATGCTTTCTATTTTGTTCCACTGGTGTACACATACTACCATGTTTTCACTTCCACAGCTCTGTAAGACATCTTAAACCTGGAATGGGAAAATCTCTCTAACATTGTAGAGGGTGTTTTTGTTTGGATTTTAATTTGGTTGTTCAAAACTGTTTTAGTTGTCTTGGGTCTTTGGTGGTTCCTATGAATTTGAAGGTAATTTTATATATTTCTGCTAAGAATGAGATGAGGATTTTGATTGAGATTTCACTGAATCTTGCGGCAGAATTTTCTCCTAATTAATTTAACTATTAATACAAGCAGCCTGTGATTGGACAGGGAAAGGGAGGGTGGAGCTAAGAGTCTCAGAAACGAGACAGGGACAGGAGGGGAGGAGAAGGATGAGGATGAGAGAAGACGGATGGAGAAGAGAACAAACATTATCCATGTGGTTTTAAATAGCCACAGGTATATATGAATATCATAAAAGGATAGGAAAAAAAAGAAAACAAAAGAAAAGAAAAGCTGGGCAGCCTTTGATCCCAGCACTCGGGAGGCAGAGGCAGGCGGGTTTACACAGAGAAACCCTGTCTCAAAAAACAAAACAAGGATAGAATAATTGGGATAACTTGTCTAATCTAGGTGGGCAGCGTGTATCATCATCAATTAGTTCTGAATTTATTGTGTGGGCATCTTGTGAATTGAGAACGTACTGACACATAAAACTGACTGATTTAGCTTTTAGAGTTTTGATTTACTGGGTTAAGGGGATTTCTAACAGCTAAGCCACAGGGGGTAGACAGTTGGGCAGGTATAAGCAGCTCTGAGACAGGCGAACTGGAGTTGAGAAGCCTGCAGCTTGGGGTTAGCCATTGGGCCCGCAAGACTGAGACCACCGGGGCCAAAGAGTAGCCTGTCTAGTGTGGGATGGTGCATTTATTTAATATTTCCTGCAACAGAATCTATAAATAGCTTTTGGTAGAATGGCTATTGTTACACTGTTAATTATACCACGCCACAGGATGCCTTTCCATCTTCTACTATCTTTGTGTCTTTAGTGGCTTAAAAGTTTTCATTGTAGGGTTCCTTTACTTCCTTGCTTGGGTTTACCCCTAGATATTTTATTTTCTTTGAGGCTATTGTGCTCATGATCTCTTTCTTAGTATGCGTGTTATTGGTGTACAGATAGAAAAGCTATGAAGGTTGATTGTATCTTGCCATATTGCTGAGTTTATGGTTTCTACAAGTTTTCTGGACCAATTTTTGGGATCTCTAATTTATAGCATGTGTCATCTGCAAAAAGAAATAGTTTGACTTCTTTCCCTACTTATACTCCTTTAATTTCCTTCTCTTGCCTTATTGCTCACCTAGTATTTGGGGACAGTACTGAAAAGGGATGACACAGTGGCCATCCCTGTCTTATTCCTAACACTGTGGAATTGCTTCAAGCTTTTCTTCATTGACAAAGATGTTGGCTGTAGTTTTTTCATATATAAATTTTATTGTGTTTCCTTTAGCCCTATGTTCTCTAAGACTTATCATGAAGGCATGTTGTATTTTGTCAATCTTTGGAAAATAATCATTTTTTTTGTCTTTTAGTCCATTTATGTGACTTATTACTTTAACTTGCAAGTGTTGCACTATTTCTACATTTCAGAGATAAAGCTAACTTAGTCACTGTCTTAGTTAGGATTTTACTGCTGTGAACAGGCACCATGACCAAGGCAAGTCTTCTAAGGACAATATTTAATTGGGGCTGGCTTACAGGTTCAGAGGTTCAGTTCATTATCATCAAGGCAGGAACATGGCAGCATCCATGCAGAAATGGTACAGGAGGAGCTGAGAGTTCTACATCTCTATCTGAAGGCTGCTAGCAGAATACTGACACCCAGGCAGCTAGGACAAGGATATTAAAGCCCATACCCACAAGGGCACATCTATTGCAACAAGGCCACCCCTCCCAATAGTGTCATTCCCTGGGCCAAGTATATACAGACCATCATAGTCATGGTATATACTCTTTGTGATGTATCTCTATATCCTATTTGCAATTATTTTATTATGTATTTTTAGTCCATGTTCCTTAGGAATATTGGTTTGCAGTATTCTCTTACTACTGAATCTTTATGTAGTTTGGGTATTAGTATTTGGGTATTAGAGTGATATGAGCTTCATAGAAGAAATTCAGGAGTGTTCCTTGTAGCTGTACCAGCTTGCAATCCCACCAGCAATGGAGGAGTGTTCCTCTTTCTCCACATCCTCTCCAGCATCTGCTGCCCCTCTTAGCCATTCTGACTGGTGTGAGGTGGAAAAAAACCACACTGGGGACCAAATTTAAACCATAACACTTCCTACCTAAAGAAATATGACATGGAGGAAAATAGGCATTTTCAATCAACATTTCCCAAGAGTTCCACATGTTCAATACTGTTCCATACAGTCAACATTTGTTGTTGTATGCTGATAATCTAATGCTAGTTAGAGTCTTTCCTTTTTAAGAAACCTGTACCTTCTCACCCTTCTATTCAGAATTTTGTATTAGTTTTATTTCATAAACTTGACTATATAGTTTTTAAAAATTGTATTAATTGAGGAGAGAGACAAGTAGGGTAGGATCAGTTCTTAGCAGCTACATTCCTTGATATGGACAAATAATCTTCTCCTTGTGCTTCCTCTGGTAGCACAAATGTGCACTCCACTCTCTTCTTGATAAACTTGAGCGCCTGTTTATTTTTAGAGATCTTGAGCTCCAACATGGTACAAAGACACACCTCTCTAATGGTTTCTCCCACAAAGGTGGTGTATTTGGTACAGCTTTCATGGCACTGGCTATACTGGACTTGCTGATGATCTTTATCACCTTGTGGGACCTATTAAGGCCAAGAGCCATGGCACTGCACAGAGCCATAGATGTTATAAAACAATGGTGGTCTTGACAGGAAGGTTAGTCCAACATTTATGTGCAGCAGTTGACATCTGAAATTCTTAATTTCTACTAGGGATCATCTATCATGATTAGTTTCTTTTGTCATCTGCTATATATGCTCTTTCCCAACTAAAGAGCTTCCTCTCAAGTTTCTTATCAAGTCCATAACTTATACCTTTGATCTTTTAGAAGAATTCCAAGCTACTTTCTGTCTTAGTTAGGGTTTTACTACTGTGAACAGACACCATGACCAAGACAAGTCTTTTAAATGACAATATTTAATTGGGACTGGCTTACAGGTTCAGAGGTTCAGTTCATTATCATCAAGGTGGGAGTATGACAGCATCTAGACCGGCAGAGAGCAGGAGGAACTGAGAGTTCTACATCTTCATTTGAAGGCTGTGAGTGGAAGACTGACTTCCAGGCAGTTAGGATGAGGGTCTTAAGACCATACCCATAGTGACGCACTTCTTCCAACAAGGCCAAATCTACTGCAACAAAGCCACATCTCCTAATACTGCCACTCCCTGGACCAAGCATATTCAAACCAGTACACTTTCCTATCTATTCCACAAGTTACATTTTCATAAATTTCAGCAACTATTGTTTTGAAAACATTTTGGGTTTTGCTTTTAAATGAGATATTTTAGAGACTACATTTTAATCTCTTTTAAATCTGATATAATTCATTATCACTTTCTTTGCTTTTGTGTGTGTGTGTGTTGGTTTGGATGAAAATGACCTCCACAGACTCATAGGGAATGGCATGCTGGAAGGTGTGGCCTTGTTAGAAGAAGTGTGCCATGGGGGTGGGCTTTGTGGTTTCAGAAGCCCAAACCAAGCCCAGCTGTGCTCTCTCTTCCTGCTGCCTGCCTACTGGGAAGAAGAACTCTTAGCTACCTACCTCTCCAGTACCTTCATTGCCTGAATGCTGCCATTGTTCCCAGAATGGTGTTTAATGAACTAAATCTGTGAATTGAAAGCCAGCTTTAGTTAAATGTTTTCCTTTCTAAGATTTGCTGTGGTCATGGTGTCTCTTCAYGGTAATGAAATTAAGTCCATGAAATTAAATGATCATCCTAAAATTTGAAATTGTAAGCTCTCAGAATGTATTTAGAGTCAGTGTTTCTAATTCTTCCCAAACAGTTCCACTAACTGAAGTCCAAGCAATCAAATATATGAGCCTATGAGAGTCATTCTCGTTCAAGCCAGCACAGGTGGTAAAGAGTTTTGTCTCAGAGTAGGGAGTCAACACCTTAAACTGAAAGGATGAAAGAGATTACGTCAATCAATGACACCAGGAAGCAAACAGGCATTGCTATACTAATAATGGACAAAACAGACTTTAAACGAAAATTAGTCAGAGAAGATGAAAGGCATTTCATTCTGATCAAGAGAACAACTACCCAAGGCTTGCAATTCTAAACATTTATGCACCAGACCTGGTGCGTCCAGTTTCCTAGTGCATACTACTGGAATTAGAGACAAGATTAAAATCAGCCCTCTAAGAGTAAATGACTTCAATTCTGCACTTCCTTTCTTCAAAAGCAGGATATCTGGACAAAAAGAAAAACCAAAGAGCAAACAAAACTTAAAAAACCTAAGAACACCATAATAAAATGTTATCATACATTAAATGAACTACTACAGGCAATTCTATTTAAATGCTTAAATCCATTCTACTCAGCAACCTATTGAAACTTTTCTCAAAATAGACCACATTTTGAGACCAAAAAAAAAACCAACCCACAAATCTTAAGAAACTGAGAAAAAACTGAAGTATTTCATGTATCCTACCTGACTGTATTGGTCAGGGTTAACAGAACTAATAAAATATATATTATATATACACAATATGTATATATATATATATGTATGTATGTATGGAGTTTATTAGACTGGCTTACATGCTATACCCTGGGTATACAATGACTGTCTAGAAATGGAAAGGTCAAGAACCCTATATCTGTTAAAATCACAGACCTGGATGACTCAGCAGTCCTAGCCTCTGGCACTGAAGTCTTAGAAGGATTCCTGGAAAGCAGTCGGATCTTCAGTCTATATTGAAATTCTGAAGTATGTTCTAATACCAGCAAAAGAATGCCTCATCAGCAAGATAAATGAACTTGTCAGCAAGAGTGAGAGCAAGCAGGTAAAAGGCAAAATTTCTTTCTTCCATGCCCTTTTATGTGGGCTGCCAATAGGTGTGGCCCATACTTATTGTCTTCTTCAGCGTTAGTCTTCCTGTTTGAAATACTCTATTAAGAAAATCCCCCACCTAACATCTGCGATCAAGCCAATTTCAGACGTAGTCAACTTAATAGAGACTGTTGTGATCATAAGAAAGAAAGAAATATCAAGATATGTTCTATAAGGGTGTGTGGTGAGGTGTGGGAGAAGGGGGTGCCTGGGCGGGCCCATGCGGAGACATCCCTTTCCCCCTGAGGGACCATTTAGGGCAGTGGGAGGGGAGTTAAGAGAGTAATAGAGGCAGAGAAAGGGAGAGGTAGTTAAGTCGAGGTTGGCCATTACCACGTGGGGGGGGGGGGGAAGGGAAGAGCTCAAGAGGGCAAGAGAGAACGAGAGCAGCCCCTTCTATAGAGGGCCAGGACTACCTGGCTGTTGCCAGGTAACTGTGGGGTGGAGCTTAGAATCCTAACAGAGACTATAATACAATAAAAATAAGAATAGGAAACATCTCTAATAGTACACAAGCTCCTAGAGTTTAAGCAACTCATTAATAAATGATGAATGGGTCAAAGAACTTAAGAAAGAAAATTTGAAAACAAGTGCCCCAAAACCTCTGGGACACATTAAATGCAGACCTAATAGGGAAATTTATGCCTCTACTGCTTGCATTAAAAGAACAGAAAGAGTACAAATAAGGGATTTAATGATGAAACTTAAGAATTTGGAAAAATTCAGCAAGTAATAATTAAAACCAAAGTAGAAATTAATGAAACAGAAACAAATAATACAATACAAAGAATGAATCAAAGAGCTGGTTCTATGAAAAGATAAATCATATCAACACTCTGTTGTTCAACTAACCAAAAGAAACAGAGAACCAAAATCAACAGAATCAGAAATGAACAAAGGAACACTGTAACAGACACAAAAGAAATCCAGAGTATTAGAAGGGATTACTTTTAAAATCTGTATTCCTTTAGTCTGGAAAACCTAAAAGAAATGGAAGTATTTCTAAATTGATCCAAACCACCAAAGTTAAACCAAGAGATCAACCACTTAAACCAACTTTGAACAAATGAGGCAAAATGGTAAAACAAGCAAGCTAGCAAAGAACAAAAAAAAAGCCAAACACTAAGTCTAGATGAACTCTACCATACTTTTAAAGATCAAACACTTCTTAAATTATTAAAAACAAGCAAATAAATAAAGGAAGGAAGAAAAACAGAAAGAGAAAAAGTACTTCTAAATCAATAATAAAACCAGTATCACTCTAATACCAAAGAAAGAAAACTACAGGCCAATATCCCCAATAAACATCAATTCAGAAATCTTGAATAAAATACTGCCAAATGAAAGACAAGCATACAAAAAAAAAAAAAAATCGTCCAACATGACCACGTTGGCTTTATCCAGGAGATATGGGGATAGTTAACACATTCAAGACAATAATATAATAAATAAAATAAATGAACCTAAAGACAAAAATCACAAACCCATAGCCAACATTTATTCTAAATGGGGGTAAAAATCAAAGGAATCACCCTGAAATCAGTAACTATACCATGCTGCCCACCATCCCTACTCGCTTTCAATGTATTCCTTAAAACACCAGTTGGAACAATAAGGCAAGAGAAAGAAGTTAGAAATTGTATCTGCAGATGATACGCAAGAGACAAAAATTACTCCAGAATTTTTAGCAAAGTGACAGGATATAGAATCAACTTACAAAAATATTTAATCACTTGTCTATATAGGAAGAATAAATACAATATGAAAACGTAGACACATTCCCATTCACAATAACTTAGAAGAAAAAAAAATCTAAGAAATAATAACCAGGGGGGTAAAAAAAAGACCTATACCGCAAAAACTTTAAACTTTTTTAAGAAAGAGACTGAAGACACTAAAATATAGAAAGCATCTTATGTCCATGCTCTATAGTTTACATAGAATTAATATTGTAAAATAAACATACAAAAAGTTTACAGATCCAATGCAATCACAATCAAAATCCCGTCTTATTCTTCACAGAAATAGAAAAAAAAAAACTTCTAAAATCTATACAGAATCATACAGTACCCCAGACAGCCAAAGCAATGGAAAAATTCCTAGAGGAATTATCATTGCAGATTACAAGACATAGAGCCCTAGTGAGGTAATAGCACAAAAAGAGACACGCAGACCAACAGAAGAAAGAAAAGAGACAGGAGGACATGTGACGACAGCCACCTTCTGATATTTGACAGATGATGCCAAAAACATACAGTGAAGAAAAGGTAGCATCTTCAAGAAATAGTGCTGAGAAAACTGGAAGTCCACATGTAGAAAAACAAAATGAGAACCATATTTGACTATCACTTTGCACAAAAACTAATTGCAAATCGCTCAAAGACCTAAACGTAAAACCTGAAACACTGAAACTGCTAGAAGAAAACACGGACACTTCCTTACAGCATATTGGTAGAGAAATGAGTTTCTGCATAGGACTCCATTTGTCTAAGAATTAAAACTAGCAATTGAAAAGTGAGACCTCATAAAACTCAACAGCTTCTGTAGAACAACTGAATAAAGAGAAAAACCATAGGATGGGAGAAAATCTTGCCAGCTACACAGCTGAAGGAGGCTTAATATCCAGAATATATAAAGAACTTAAAAATCAAGGGTCAAAAAAAAAAAAAAGATTCATTCAAATAATGGACAATAAATCTAAACAGACAGTTCCAATCAAAATGGCTAAGAAATGTTTCCAGACTTCTTCTTTGTACTTGAATAAAAAAATGAACTAAATTTCAGATAGCAAGAACTGGACAGAGATAAAAACCTGCTGGGTCGAAGAAACAAAACAAAACATTAACAAGCAGAAGTGGCATGCAAGTATCATCACTGGGCTGAGTTCCAAAGGCCTTCCTTCTTCCCTCCATTGCCCTTCTACTGGCTAACACTATTGTGTAAGAAAGCCCATCTTGATTTTAAACTCTGTACTCTGTCTGATTCACTATAGCCCTGATTCTCTTACTGTATCATAGTTAAAATGCACTTGGAAATCTCTTAAGAGTATATGTAGTTTCTGCTCTAAAGCTAGGTCACAATTCTTGATTGTTATGAAAGAAATTTAACTAAGTCATATTTTCTCAGTTTATTTACAAAACTAGTTTTTATTATAAAAGTCCCAGCACAGGGGCTGAAGAGACACTTCAGCAGTTAAGAGAACTTGTTGATCTTGCCAAAGAACGACGTTCAGCCCCCAGCTGCACATGGCAGTTCACAACCCTCTTCTGGCTTCCAAAGGCATTAACTGGCATTTGATACATACACACAGGCAAATGTTCACAACGCAAAAATTAACTTAAAAACTAAATATATCATTACAATGAACAATACGAACCACTGAAAATCTTTATAGAGACTTACTACAAGATCGCAGGAACAAAATGCTCCCAAACAAATAGTACATTTGATAATTTGGTCTCCAGGCACTGCCAACATCAAGTGTTAATGCTGGATTATGCAGACATGACTGTCTGAACCAATTCTATGCTAACCCAGCAAATGGCCCCCAAATAATTCCTACTGCTTTAATTATTTAAAGGCCAAAAATAATAATAAACTATAAGAGGGTTTGAAGTATATGGATATCCTCTAATATTCTCTTATCTATTGATTCTTATAATATTTATACACTTTCTGTAGTAAGATGTGCCAACATGGAAAACAGAGAAATCATCCATCACCTCAGAAGAAAAGAATATTAACAAATGGGAGGGGCTTGAGAGAAGGCTCAGAGGTTAAGAGCAAAGGCGCTCTTTTAGAGGACCTGGTTTCCAGCACCCACATGGCATCTCACAATCATCTGTAACTCCAGTTTCAGGGGATCAGATACTCTCTTTTGACCAGCACCAGGAAAAACACATCATAAAAATTAAAAAAAAAAAAAAAATTCTGTGCACGGTGGTTTATCAGTCATGGGAGCTGAAGCAGGGGGAGTGTTACGAGTTGCAGCCAATTCAGGTAAAATGGTGAATTCTTAGCCAGCTTGATATACAGAGTAGGGCCTGTCTCAAAAACAATTCTCCCCAGGAGGACAGAGAGAGATGGCTCAGTGGTTAGGAGCACTGACTGGTCTTCCAGAAGTCAATTCCCAGCAACTACATGGTGGCTCACACCCATCTGTAATGGGATCTGATGCCCTCTTCTGGTGTGTCTGAAGACAGCTACTGTGTACTCACAAACATTAAAAAATAAAAATTAAAAAACAAACAAACAAACCGCCCTCCTCCCCTAAAGTTCTGTTGCTCTTCTTCAGTTCAAAGCAAGCATTTTATAAAAAATGAAACTCACATATCTCTGCCACTCTAGAAATTTATTTCAACATTCTTTTCATACAGAATTTGGACTTACCTCCAATCTCATAAGGCCTGAGAACCTTATACCAAATTTGGGTCACAGTCACAAAACTACAAACACCAAAGTCATGGAGTAGTACAAGAAAAACCTTGTGCTCCTTCCTAACTTTAGATCTCCAGCTACAGCCGAGATTTTCTTTTAATCTTACTTCTACTTTGTAATGCTCTGTGGCCCACCGACGCACCACTAGCTTGCTGCCCCTCTGCCCACAGCAACTCCGGAGTCCGTCGCGACCTCAGCCGCCGGAAGGAGCGACAGCCTCTCACACGCCCGCCCGCCGCGCGTCCCCCGAGTGCCCTTGGGCCAAGCCGCGCCCGGCTGTAGGCTGCAGGGCCACTCAGCCCCGCTGAGCGCCCGGGACCAGAGCGGAGCGCCGGGCGGCCGGCCTCCGCTTGGCGACATCTGCAGGCCTGTGGCCGAGCCAGGCCTCGCAATCGCGGCCTCATCTTACCTGCGTTCCCACTACGACGATCTGAGGCAGCTGGATGATGTCGGCACCCACTGTGTTGAAGACATCCTGAAGCTTATTGATGACCGGGATCAGCGCCTCCATGACTCCGGAAACACTGGACCCCAACCCAGCAGGCCACTGCAATGAATGGGGACGCGGCCCGCAGCCCGCTTGCTTCCTCTTCTCCTCCGCCCTCTCCTCGGGAGCCCGCACCCATTGGGCCGGGACGCCACCCCCCAGCCCGCTCCCGGCAGGCCACGCGCCACGACGGAGTGGGCGCGCAAAGGCTGCTGGGAGATGTAGTTCAGTCTGAGTGGAACGCAAAGGCCTAGTCCAGAAGTTTTCAGGTATCGACCTGAATTGGGCGGGTAAGGAAGCTGGGTCCGTGAATCTGAGTCTACTATAGTCAAAACGCTAGGGAACAGCTAGAAGAATAACGATTGTTAAAGTGTAACGTATGAGTATGCCTCCGGGAGTTGGGACACACCTATAAACCAACCATGGGAGACTTAGACAAGAGGATAACAAGATCTGCACTACATAGTGAAATCCTGTGTTTAAAAGAAAGGAATAGAGTCTATTAATTAACCAATGTCATTTCCTTATGAGAAGTAATACTTTATGAAGAGCAATCAAGGAAACTTTAGGAAAATTTAAAGAATGTCTCAAGACATTTCTACTGCCCCAGTCTACCCTCCAAGAGAGTTGATCTGGTCAAAGTTTCAAGAGTGAATGATGAGCCCTTAGTCTTAAACATCCGTATCATACACACCAACCACACCTTAAGGTACAGTGCAGAAATGAAGGCAGAAAAAAAAATTAAGAAACCAAGGATTGGGAAGCTGTTGTCTACATACAAAGCTGCAGTTGTAGCCATGAATACACCCTACCCTATACCTCCACAAGACTGGGCCCTCAAGAAACAGGAGGTGCCCATGAAATTCCATTCTTTCTAAAGGAGCAGTAACTGTTCATGTTTGCTGGAGTTGGGAGTTAATTTTTTCTATTAGTATACCCACTAAGGCCAATAGGTGGGAAGAAGAAGGGATCAAAGAAAGGAAGGGGAAATATCAGAGGATAATGAGGGTATCAAAATAATCACAATATACTAGATTATAAGACTGAAACATAAAGAAAATAGTAACTCAGAGCCACAAACTCCCCGTTCTGAGAGGAATGAAAAGTCAAGCAAACCTTGCTGCTATCCACCCATGAGCACTCATAGTCACGAAGTTGTAGATGTATAACTGAGGGTTACCACCCACCTGTAACATATGCCATAGGAGACAGGCTTTACTGCTCAGCAGACAGATGGTGGCTGATTAATAAGTTTTGAAAAACACAAATGAAAGAATCTGAAGATCCAGAAGTGGTTTTTAGACATCTTGGCAAATGTTGTGACCGTCCCTTTTGTCTTTTTAAAACAAAGATTTCAGAATCCAAAGCCAAGTGCAGCAGCATATATGTAAACTCAGACTGAGACGGTAGAGACAAGAGTTAGCTCTATTGTCTCCATAGTGACCTCCAGCCTAGCCAGAGCTACAGTTTATCTCCAAGAAAAAAAAAAAGCCAGATGTTTTAATTCCAGGTTTCTTTATAATATTACATATCAATAAATAAAATAACGTGACCTCACAGCTCTCTATTAAGATGGTGTTTCTTATTTTCTATAAGAAAAACAGAAATTAGAGAAGTCCCTAACTTTTCCAACAAAGAAAACAGACAGGGAGAGAGAGTAGGCTCATACTAATGCTCAAAAAGATCAAAGTACCCTGGGCAAAAATGATAAATCTATACTTGATTTTCCTTTGTCTTCCTGTGTGCTAAGAGCTAAATTGGAAAAATTGGTGTACATACATATTACCAAAGCCAACATGTCATAAATTGGTATGGTATATATTTCTATTTAAATTACCTTTTCTCTGGTAGTGGAACACACATAGCCTTATATATTATCATGTGGCTTTTTGTAAGAGAAAGAATGATTCCACAAGCAGTGCTTAGGAAAGTCTTCCAATACATTACTGCCAGGATTGCCCAGAGCGATCAGACACAAAAGGAAAGCAACAGGAAGGGATGAGGCCTAAATATTATTATACACACACACACACACACACACACACACACACACACACACACACGAAAAGAAACGAAAAGAACAGAAAAGAAAAGAAAAGAAAAGAAAAGAAAAGAAAAGAAAAGAAAAGAAAAGAAAATCTGAAAATAGATACAGGTCCCCATTCCTAACTTAGGTGCAGGTACTATCTCCAATTGATAATTTCTCACAAAAGAAAAATTAGGTTTCTCCAATGGAGTTTCTTCTTCAGTGATGTTTTCTGGGCCTTAGTGAGGGGTGTGAGTTTGTGTGTGAGTGTATGTGCGCATGTATACATATGTGCATACATATGTGTGAGTGTGTATATGTGTCCAAGGTGGTGGGGGTGGTAAAGTGCTTCCTTTGGAGCTCAATTCTTAGTTTTTTATTCACAAAACTCTGGTCAGTTTTAGTCTTTGCACTGGCTGCTGACTGCTGCAAAAAGTTTCTCTGGCCAAGATTAAAAGCAGCCCACACTTATGAGTGTTTAGTATGTAGAAGGAAATTTGACAATATGACCATTGAGTAAAACAACTATGACTTCTTAAGCCATGGATTTTTTTTAAACTAGGATTAGAGTATAAGGCACAAAATTTCCTCCTGTAGAATATTCAATCAGAAAGACAATAATTATATCCTAATACTTGTGCAATTATTGTATGACCTGGTACACCTTGCCTGGCAGGTCAGTTTTGAAGCATGCAAGGTGAAGGACTGGGTAAGATCCTTAATGTATTTTCTTGCCCAAAAGCCTAGGACCTCCAAGAAATATAAAATCTGGACACCAGAGAATCTCCTGGACAGTTTAGGATTGATTTTTTTCTTGCAGTCAAAGCGTGTAGTGTTTCTGCCACAGCATCACGAGTAACCGAGGATCATGGCAGTAGCCTGTGTTGTTGTGGACACTGCTGGAGGCTCCTCGACCAATAATTTCTAGGAAGTTATCTAATGCTTACACTATGATTTTTATTTAGTAGCCTATGTTGTCTGGGAGTAGCACTGTCTATACGTGCATGGTGCTTCTGTTCAAACTCCTTCTAGGCTCACAGACATCTTAAGGTTCATGTCCTATAATTGGGACAAAATGACTTTGAAAAGAAAAAATTAAATACTCATGTGAATGTTGGTGGCCATGCCTGCTCAGTTTCCTTGGAACTCCATTTTCTATAGTTTGTCATCCCTTACTTGCATATTGTGTCTCTTCTACTTGGAGGCAGGAACACATCCTGCTACACAGGTGACTAATCTGCCTCCTCACCCCTTTCCATCGATTTCTGCTATTCCTGTTTGAGGATATTGGTGCCTCCTGGGTCTGGTCCTTGGTAGATGTCAATGGTTCTTGCCAATTTCATATTCATAGTTCCATTGTTGGGGACCTTCCATGCAAAATATTATATTATTTCTTTGCTTACACTGTGATTCACATCTACATTTTGGTAGATTTTTCTCCATAACATCAATAGCATTAGTTTTTCCAGGGTTCTGTTTGTTGTCAGAGTCCTCCAAGAAGGACAAAACATCCAGAGACATGTTACTAAATAAGATGGTAATTCTCGTCTTCTCAATCTCGGCCTCCACATGGGTCCCCTTGAATGTGTCAGCACAGAAGTCCTTAACCTTATCTCTGCAGCATTAGTACTCATTACATTCACACAGTCATTCTGTGGGGCAGAATTCACAGGTAACCTGGTATGTATAAATCAGGTGAGCCAGATCCACAGAAATCCTTGCTACTTCTGTCATTTACCTGCTGCACAATGTTAAGGCCACCATGAATGTGGGCAGAGCCAATTCACTCCAT
>BDUI01000070.1:581314-584359 GCA_002335545.1 Apodemus speciosus
CCTTCAAATGGGCCTGGGCCTTTTCCATGGTGGTGAAGTCACCAGTAGATTCTCCATTCAGCACCAGTATCACCCCATTTGATGTTAGTGGATCTTGCTCTTGGAAGATGGTGCTGGCCTTCCTGTTGATGATTGTATTAGTCAGAGTTCTCTAGAGTCACAGAACATATGGGTAGTCGATATATAGTAAGGGAATTTGTTGTTGACTTACAATCTTTAGTCCAACTCCCCAACAATGGTCAGCAGCAGCTGTGGATGGAAGTCCAAGAATCTAGCAGTTTCTCAGTCCCACAAGACAAGCATGTGAAGAAGAGTGTCAATCTTCCTTCTTCCAATGTCCTTACCTATGTTTCCAGCAGAAGGTGTGGCCCAGATTAAAGGTGTGTGCCACCACGCCTTTAATCCCAGATGACCTTAAACTCAGAGATCTCCTGATCTTAATCTTCTGGAATTCATAACCACTATGCCTCAAGATCTCCATGCCAAGATCCAGGTCAGAAACTTGTATCTCTCAGCCTCCAGATTAGGATCACAGGTGAGCCTTCCAATTCTGGATTGTAGTTCATTCCAGATATAGTCAAGTTGACAACCAGGAATAGTCACAACAATGATGAACTTCCCATTCTCAGCCTTGACTGTGCTATTGAATTTGCCATGATAGAGTCATACTGGAACATGTAGACCGTGTAGTTGAGGTCAATGAAGGGGTCATTGATGACAACAATCTCTCCTTTGCCAGATGCAGAGAAGGCAGCCCTGATAACTAGACACCCAATATAGGCAAATCCGCTCACTCCAACCTTCACCACCATGTCTGTAGGATGAGACAGACACTGAAAGAGAAGATGCAACTGTCTCTGGAACAGGGAGGAGCAGAGACAAAAGAGGACCATTGTTAAAAAAATGAACATACAGCCCAAAATCAGTTACTTAAGAGCAATGAATGTACAAATAAAAAGGAAACAGATCATGAAACCCACAGTAACAGAAAGTAAAATCCTCGATAGCAAGGACTAAGAGCCTAGTAATGCCCGAGTGATTCCGGACCCATGGTGGGGCCCATCGCTGTCTATTCAATAAGAGTTTCTCCACAACGCCAGCACACTTCAGCACACTGCAATGTCTTCTGTGAACAAATTTCCATCCTTTCTAAGTTCTTCATGGTGTCAGTGGCAAGGGATGGGTCAGTAACAGGAGAGAATACCTAAAGAAGTGTATCTATACAACCCTAGGAACTGCATTATTTTTTATCATGGCAGCGAACAAATCCCCAGCAACTTGCAACCTAAGGAACAAAAGGTATCACTTCTCCCAGGCTCTCAAAGGAGGGGGAAGGCATGGCAGTTGGAGGAGCTGGTGAGTTGGCAAGGTGGGTCAGAGGCAGCTGTTATGTGGCTTGGGCTGGCCTTGATGCATCCAGTCACCCAATTTTTCCTTCTTTCTAAAATACCGGGGCTTCATGATCTTACCAAGTAATCAGCACAATCTTCTAGAGACCAAGCATTCAGACACATAGAAGGTATGAGGTGTTTCCCATGAAATCTTGAGAAGGACATTTTGACTTTAATAATAGGAAGCACCACAGTAAGATGAGACGAACTCAGGAACTCTTTACAGACCTGGATTAGGGATATGGCCTGAACTATTCTGAGAGTGAATCTACAGGCTGCCCTAATGGCTTTTTTATATGACCATGAGTTCTCTAATACTCACTACTGTACACATCATTATTTCTACACTGAAACTCAAGTCCTTTATCTTAAAAACCTATGGATGGACTAATAAAAGATGGCACTCTTTGCTTGACAGTCCAACGGTATTGGGCTGTCTTTCATGGACATGGCATTTTTTTTTCCATTTTGGAGGAAAAAGACATGGTGAGTCCAGAAAATAGGTAATAGGATAGCCAAATTCTTAAGTTCATCAAAGCCTGGAGAATATAATAATAGTGGAAATGTATTCAAAGTGCACACTGTGATAAAATTCCTTATTTGCAACAACTATTTCATACTAGCAAAGTGTTTAAAATCTGAACAATTAAATTTAAAAATGTCAAATAACCATGCTCATTTATGAATAAAATCACGGGTGCTAGAAAATAAGAAACAAAAGTAAAAGCACAAATTAATCCAAAAACCACTGAAGAGATATAGATCAAAATGAATACACCAGGAAACAAACTCAAATTGAGAAGGCCAAAACAGATCAGGAACCAAACTCAGCCTCTTGAGGTAAAACCAGATCAACTATGTCTGTTTCCAAGTGATCAATAATATAAAAGTCTATGTGACCCAATGTCTAAGTCCAAACACTGCAGCCAACCAAGCAACAGCTTCTCTGTCTTTAGTGTGAGAACAGGACCCAGACCCAGCCAGTGCCTTCAATGGGCAGGGTCTACAAGTCCTCACAAAGGTTCCAGTGACATCATTGCAAAAAAGTAACCAATCATGCTAGTCACAAACAAAAGAAGTTTTTTGCTTTGAATCTACCAGAATAGATTTACTTTTCTCTTGACCATGACCAAATTCCTGAGCTCTAAATGAACCTGAAGAGCATAGGTGGAGACTTGTGAAAATGGGTCTGAAGCAGCCGCTTCTATGGCTTTTGCAGGTCTCATTGCCTTGAATGACACAATTTCTCCTTCTGGCTTCCAATGCCGCGATGTTTCCTAACCTCCAGAAACAGCACCCTCTCTATAAACCACAAATTCAGAAACCAGAGATGGTGTGAGTCCTCTGTCATTCAGACTTTAAGGAGGTCATTTTGACTATAATGAGAGCAGCAATAACATCAAGCTTGAGTGGACTCAGGGGGTTTGCACTGACCTCGGTGAGAGACATGGTTATTCACTAGTTAGTGAGTGAACACAGAGGCTTCTTCAATGTCCTTTTCACTCAGACACTCAAATTCTACATGACTCTGCCTACCTCAAACCTCCCCACCTCCACAGACAACATAGCAGATCCCTTTTTCTTAAATTCACATTAATGGGAATCAAAGGGATGGAGGCCTGTCCTTAACACTGTGCTGCCATGAGGAAATGTG
>BDUI01000070.1:594866-614240 GCA_002335545.1 Apodemus speciosus
GGGAGGGGGATCCAGGAAAGGGAAAATCACTTGAAATGTAAATAAAGAATATATCGAATAAAAAAATAATAAAAAAAGAAAAGATGATGTCCAGTAGGGGGCATCATGCTTCAGAAGTTCAAATGGCCAAGGCAGGAGCTCAGCCTATTTTAACCTGAGTAGAGAGAGAAAATAGACTTATTTAGTATACTGAGAAGAGAATAGGGGCATAGTAATAACAGACCAATTGTGTGCCAGTCACAGTATATTTTTAGCAGTAACAGGCCCACTTTTTGCCAGTCACAGGATATTTTGGTATCATTTGAACAAAACAATCATTTTCTCAGAAGATTCTCCTAAATATCCAAGATAGTGAACATGCCTAGACAAAGCCATCTGTTTGATGATAAAATTTATATTCACTATGTTATTGATTCCTTATGAGTGATTCCTTTGAAATCATAGCCTCTCAGAAAACGCAGATGTTGCTAATACCAATGACAAAGAACTTAAGTGCAGGGGTACACAAGATCTCACTTCAAATACCTGAAATCGTAATAAGCCCTTTAAAACTAGATGGAAAATAGATTGTGATGTAGACAGAAGGAAGGTTTTTGTGACATCATAAACTCTCCTTAAAACATGGAACACACATATACACAAAAAGAAAGAAAATGGAGCACTCTTGCCAGTTGTAGTGGTACCTGTCTTTAATCCCAGAATTCCGGAGGCAGAGGCAAGTAGATTCTTTGAGCTTGAAGCTAGCCTAGTCTACATCGTGAGTTCCAGGCCACGCAGAGCTATAGAAAGGCCAAGACCCCTGTCACAAGGAAACAAAGTTAAAGAACACTATGTGCTCTGTGTCAATAGTGTGTGGACTGGAGAGCATTATTCACTTCATATGCCCCAGGCCATACCACTGTCCAGATCCACTAGGCATAATTTTTTTTTTAACTTTCAGTCTTCCTTTACTGCAGATCTTGAGTAATTGGTAGATGGAGGTAACATCTGCATGTGCTTCCTCTGCTCTAGTATAAAGGAGAAGATATGAATTCAGGAGTACCTCACCCCAGCTCTGGACCTAAAGGGAACTGAGTCAGCCATGGCCTGTCCTTGCTTGTCCTCCTGATTTTCTGGCATGTACCAGGTACAGGTTTCACATGTTTGAAACCAGCCTCTTCTGGCAAGGTACCTTGTTTTCTCCCCATCACTACATCTGTTTCTATAGCACAGTCTATGCTGACTCAGCTGCCTGCCCTCACTGCAACTCCTGAATACCAGCCAGACTCTCCATCCTGAGTAGTGCTTTTATTGTGGCTAGCTTACTATATACCCTGGGACCAGTTTCTTCTAAAATATTACTCAGACTCAGACTAAGTACCAGGGTTCTGGGTTTACCAGCCAATTCTCTGGATCTAAGTATACCTCAACCAATGCAGGGCTTCTACTCATATCTGGAATTCAACTAGAGGAATCCCACAAAATATCAACCTAACAGCTGCACCACACATTCAGGACCTGGTGCAGACACATGCAAGTTATGTGTTTACTGCTTCAGTTTCTGTGTGCTCATATGCACCCTGCTTAGTGGATTCAGAGGTCCACTTTCTCCTGGTGTTCTCTATACCCTTTTATCCCTACCATCTTTCCTCCCACTCTTCTGCAGAATTCTGGAGCTTTTAGGCCATCAACAACACAGTCATTTTAAAAAATGGTACATTTCCAGTGTACAAGTCTTTTAAAGTTGGTGACTTCACTACTCTTCTAGTCAAGTTTCAAGGAGAGTTTCCCAGGCTCTTTCTTTTCTTTGCTGTTGCTATGTTCATCTTTTGTTTCCCTTGCTCCATCTTCTTTTAAAATGTTTGTTTTTCAGTCAAAAGACAATGAAATGGAATGAAACAGGATAGGCCATGCAAGGCATGAGAGGAACTAATGGAGATTAATGTGAAAGACTAGAAATAAAATGCAAAGGATCTCAGTAGTGTCTGTGGAGAATCTCACAGCCAGAAGCATGAAGGAGAGGACAGAGTGTGTGAGCTTGAGGACAGGTAAGAGGACTAAACAGTCTAACAAGGATGGAGATGACAGTATAAAGTACCAGGGGACACTTCAGAACATGCATGGCACACAGAGTTTGGACCAGTTACAGGAGAAGGAAAACAATGTCACTCTAAGTTATAAAAAATATTTCCAGAGAAACATAAGAAAGTATTCCTAATTCCAAAAATTAGGAAAAAGATGCTGATCCATACACAATGGACACTTAAAACAAAATGACCAGGAAAGAGTCGCCTTTTATTATATTACAATAAAAATGTTAAATATACAGAAAAAAGAATATATATTAAAAGCAGGAAGAAAGAAATACCATGCCACACAAGGCAGGCCCATCAGAATATTAAGATCATGTAATTGAAAACTTAAAAGCTGAAATGTGCTCTTTCCCAGCCTTGAGCAGGCTAAACAGACCTGAGTGCTTGCCACAATGGATTTAACAACCCAGGTGGAGTCAACCCCTTGCTGCACCTGCAATTTCCTACAGGAATTTAGAAAAATAGACTGCCCAATGAGCTTGTTTTGCAACATAATCCAGCCTAAGCAAAGGATGGAGTCTGTGGGCTTTCCCTATATAAATTCAGTGCTGAATATGACATTTGGAGCCTTGATCAGAACCTTTGTCTTGGCTTCATCCTTCTCTTACATCCAGTCCTTTTCATTTCCAGCCCCCCTTTCAGGTAACCCAGTTCATCCATGGCCTCTGGACAGCTACTGGTAGAGGGTACTGAAAATGGGGGCGGGGGTGGGGACATTGAGAAACATTGTCTTAGGTGGAGCTCCACAGAAAACAGAAGAAAGGTAACAGTATCCTGCATGGTAAGCAACGAACAGCACTAATGCTAGCGTTAGGTATAAATTTTATTTTTTGGAGGCTGTTGTTTTAGGAAGGTGCAATAAGGGGATGCAGGCTAGGCTGAAGAGGTGTTGACCCAAGAGGTTAGGATTTTGAATACTTCAGTATATATTATTTATTATATGGATATTTTATTAGCTGATCCTTCTGAAGGAATTTAACAACAAGCCTTTGCTCTTCTTAGACAATGAGCTTTAAAAATTTGGAGTTCTTGTTGCACCAGAAAAGATTAAAAGGCAAATTCTTTTTCAATATTTGGGGCCTCAGTAATATTCTAAACAAATTGTGGCACAGAAAATTCAAGAAAAGAAAATTTACTTACTTGAAATTATTTTCAAAGGTTGTTAGGAGATATTAATTGATTAAGACCTTATCTTTTTTTAAATTGGATATATTCTTTATTTACATTTCAAATGTTATCTCCTTTCCCAATATCCTCCCCTTCCGAAAATCACCTATTCCATCCTCCCTCCCCCTGCTTCTATGAGGGTGTTCCTCCACCCACCCCACTCCCAACTCCCTGCCCTTGATTCCCCTACACTGGGGCTTCTATCGAGAAATCACAGGACAAGGGGCCTCTCCTCCCATTGATGTCTCTCTCATAAGACCATCCTCTGGTACATATGAAGTTGGAGCCGTGTGTACTCCTTGGTTGATGGCTTAGTCTCTGGGAACTCTGGGGGTTCTGGTTGGTTGATATTGATGTTCTTCCTATGGGGCTGCAAACCACTTCAGCTCCTTCAGTTCTTTTTCTAACTCCTCCATTGGGGACCCCCATGATCAGTCCAATGGTTGTCTGTGGGCATCTGCCTCTGTATTTGAAAGGCTATGGCAGGGCCCCTCAGGAGACATCCATGTCAGGCTCCTTTCAGCAAGCATTTCTTGGCATCTACTATAGTGCGAGGTTTTGGTGACTGTATATGGGATGAAACCCAGGTGGGAGAGTCTCTGGATGGTCTTTCCTTCAGTCTCTGCTCTACGCTTTATCTCCATATTTACTCCTGTAAGTATTTTGTTCCCCTTCTCAGAAGAACCAAAGCACCCACACTTTCCTTCTTCTTGAGTTTCATGTGGTCTGTGAATTTTATCTTGGGTATTCTTAGCTTTTGGGCTAATATCCACTTATCAGTGAGTGCATGCCATGTGTGAGTGCATCCTCACTCAGGATGATATTTTCTAGTTCCATCCATTTACCTAAGATTTTCATGAATTCATCATTTTTAATAGCTGAGTAGTACACCATTGTGTAAATATACCACATTTTCTGTATCCATTGCTCTGTTGTAGGACATCTGGGTTGTTTCCAGCTTCTGGCTCTTATAAATAAGGCTGCTATGAACATAGTGGAGCATGTATCCTTATTACATGTTAGAGTATCTTCTGGGTATATGACCAGGAGTGGTATAGCTGGGTCCTCAGTACTACTATGTCCAATTTTCTGTGGAGCCACCTGACTGATTTCTAGAGTTGTTGTATCACCTTACAATCCCACCAACAATGGAGGAGAGTCCCTCTTTCTCCAAATCCTTGACAGCATCTGTTGTCACCTGAGTTTTTGAACTTAGCTGTTCTGACCAGTGTGAGGTAAAATCTCAGGGATGTTTTGAATGGCATTTCCCTTATGACTAAGAGTGTTGAACATTTCTTCAGGTGCATCTCAGCTATTCAATATTCTTCAGTTAAAAATTCTTTGTTGTTGGAGACAGTGCCTAAAAATTAAGGGGCTAGAGTGCTACCATCTTATGCATGATCCTAAGTCACATATTCAGCATTCTTCTCCACCTGCTGTTCCAGGAACTGGCTAAACAATAAACTGATCAAATGATTACTCACCGAGCTTCATGCTGCGGGAACTGGTTAATCAGAAGAAAGACCTTTGCCTAATCTTCCCTTGCATTCCGAGGATGTTTTAGATTTATTGCCTTTTCCTTGTTTCCTCACCTTACTCTTTAAAACCCCCTATCTTTGTCACAATAAACGAGACCTTGACAACAGAACCTTGCTTGGTCTCCTTCTTTTCTCCCCCCCTTGACCCTCAGGTAGCGTCTCTTCGGGACCCTGAATAACTGGACCCGCTAGTCGGGTCACTTTGTTTAGCTCTGTAAACCATTTTTTAATAGGGTTATTTGATTCTCTGGAGTCTAATTCCTTGAGTTATTTGTATATATTGGATATTGGCCCTCTATTGGATGTAGGATAGGTAAATATCTTTTCCCAATCTGATAGTTGACATTTTGTCATATTGACAGTGTCCTTTGCCTTACAGAAGCTTTGCAATTTTATGAGGTTCCATTTGTCGATTCTTGATCTTAGAGCATAAGCTATTGGTGTTCTGTTCAGGAAGTTTTCCCCTGTGCCCATGTGTTCAAGGATCTTCCCCACTTTCTCCTCTATAAGTTTCAGTGTATCTGGTTTTATGTGGAGGTACTTGATCCACTTGGACTTGACCTTTGTACAAGGAGATAAGAATGGGTCAATTTGCCTTTTTCCACAGGCTGCCCTCCAGTTGAACCAGCACCATTTGTTAAAACTGCTTTTTGCCACTGGATGTTTTTAGCTCCTTTATCAAATATCAAGTGACCATAGTTGTGTGGGTTCATTTCTGGGTCTTTGATTCTATTCCATTGATCTTCCTGCTGTCACTGTATGAAATCCAAGCAGTTTTTTATCACTATTGCTCTATAGTACAGCTTAAGGTCCAGGATGCTGATTCCCCCCAGAAGTTCTTTTATTGTTGAGAATAGTTTTTGATTTCTTAGGGTTTTTTTGTTATTCCAAAGGAATTTGGAAATATCTTGTTTTCTCTGTCTATGGTAATTGATAGTTTTACTGTGTATAGTAGCCTGGGCTGGTATTTATGTTCTCTTATGGCCTGTATGACTTCTGCCCAGGATCTTCTAGTTTTCATAGTTTCTGGTGAGAAGTCTGGTGTAATTCTGATAGGTTTGCCTTTATATGTTACTTGACCTGTTTTCCTTAGTGCTTTTAATATTTTTTCTTTGTTTAGTGCATTTGGTGTTTTGATTATTATGTGATGGGAGGAATGTCTGTCTGGTCTAGTCTATTTGGTGGTTTGTAGGATTTTTTGTATGTTCTTGGACATCTCTTCTATGGGGATGTTTTCTTCTATAATTTTGTTGAAGATATTTACTGGCCTTTTAAGTTGTGAATCTTCACTCTCTTCTATACCTATTATCCCAAGGATTGGTCTTCTCACTGTGTCCTGGATTTCCTGGATGTTTTTGCATTTGCATTTTCTTTGACTGTTGTGTCAATGTTTTCTATGGTATCTTCTGCAGTTGAGATTCTCGCTTCTATCTCTTGTATTCTGTTGGTGATGCTTGCATCTATGAGTCCTGATCCCTCTCCTGGGTTTTCTAACTCCAGGGTTATCTCCCTTCCTCATTTCTTTACTGTTTCTATTTCCATTTTTAGATCCTGGATGGTTTTGTTGAATTCGTTCACCTGTTTGATTGTGTTTTCCTGTAATTCTTTAAGGGATTTTTATGTTTCCTCTTTAAGGCATTCTAGCTCTTTAACTGTGTTCTCCTGAATTTTTAAAAGGGATTTATTTATATTCATCTTAAAGTCTTCTATCATCATCATGAGAAGTGATTCTCAATCCGAATCTTGCTTTTCCAGTGTGATAGTGTATCCAGGACTTGCTATGATGGGAGAACTGGGTTCTGATGATGCCAAGTAGCCTTGATTTCTGTTGCTTATGTTCTTGTGCTTGCCTCTTGCCATTTGTTTATCTCTAGTGCTACCTGCCCTTGCTGAACCTGACTGGACTCTGTCCCTCCTCTGATCCTGTTTGTCTCAGAACTCCTCAGAGTCCAGCTCTTTCTGTGATCCTGAGATTCTGGGTATGTCAAAGCTCCTGGGAGTCAAGATGCCTTTGGGATTCTAAGATCCTGGTGTGACCAAGCTCCTGAGACCCTGTGATCCTGTGATCCTGTGCATGTTAGTTGAGCTTCCTCTGGGTGTTGTGGGACTGGGTGCAGAGGTAACACCCAAGGTCTGCTCAGGGTACCTCCTCAGACCAGAAGGAACCTGTGCCACTGGCCGGGTAGGGTTCCTGAATCTCTGGATCCCGCTGGTCCCAGTTCCTCCCTAGTGTTGGGGTTGATGTTTTGTCCTCCTCACCTATGATACTATGATCCTGGGCATGTTAGAGTACCTGGAAGTTGACCTCCCTCTGGGTGATGTGGGACTGGGTACAGAGCTAGTAACCAAGTTCTGCTCAGGGTATCACTGGAAAAGTATACTTGTGACATTTCTTAGGATTTTCTTTAGTTTTTAATTGAAGACTAGAAACCAGAAGTACCAGTATGCTATTGGAATAACCTGATCAGAAAATTTTCTGATCAGAAAAATCAAAATCATGCATACTGAATGCATATAATCCTGGTGGAAATAACATCCAAGGTTCCAGAACCAATTTAAATTTCTTTATTTACAAGATACAAATATTTCATATTTAACATGAATTGAAAGGATTAATTTTATGTTTTTGATTATCTGCCTTTATGATCAACATATACAGATGTTACACTATATATACAGCATGTCCAAGTATTATACATTCACACCGCTGCAAAATAGGGATGTTTATATTTTCACATTAGCATCAACTCTAAAATTCTGATGTGCCCTTTGAAACTCAGTCAACAAGTTAAAAGAAAAAAAATCAAAATAATACTTATTTTTTTAAATACCAGTTAATTGTCTCTTAAAATATGAAATACCAGTTTGGTTTTATATGTGAATGATTACATACTAATGACACCTACTATATATTTGAGCCCTAATACTTCATAACACACAATGCAGTTCTGCCATCATGACGGGCTGTACGGTCCGTCTTCACTTGATGCATTTATTAGTCACTTATTAAAATATACTAAAATTTGATTTAATTTTTTTTTATCAAATTGACCACAATAAATTTTAGGGTGAGGTATAATCTTCATGTAACTTTCAGTGACTACCACTTCCAACAATTACCTATCTTGTAGAAGCCATGTGTTATTTTATCTTGAAATACAGAAAAGTCACAGCATTTGGCCATTCCCTTAGCTTAGAAAGTTGACTTGAGAGTAAAAAATAGCAGAAAATGGCTGATATAATGAAATTATTTTATAAAAGCTTAACAGAGACATAAAGTAATGATAAGATAATATCATGTATAATTTAGAGTCCAGGGTCAAAGCCCAAGCACAAGGATTTCATCAACAAACAACTACATAGATATTTTCTAACTTAGTTCCCTTGAGCAGTTCACATGGATACTAGTAGCCAGCCCATTTATCCAGCTTCTTTCATTCCTTTCAGTTGCTAAGCTCAGTGCTCTCTCTATACCTGTAACAAAAGCAACATTGTCTCTTCCTGTAACCTACCAAGATTGACAGGCTTAGGTAAAGATGAATTATAACATTAAAAATGTGAATAATTTTGTTAAAATACTGAAATTAAAATTTACATAACATTTTGTTCTTTGGTGAGAATTGAGGATTAATAATTTTTACATTTATACATATAAAGTCACAGACAGGGTTTTTAGATATATCTAGTTGTCCAATGCTTTTTTTTTTTTTTAAATCTAGGGAACCTGTAGTTTGATAGTTATATGAAAATAAAAAAATTGATTCTAATGAAACTTAGAACAAAGAAGTGAGAGGATTTGCTACAGATGTGAACATAACTCTAATAAGAGGAACTCTTTAGCCTCAGTTCTTACATTCATACATTCTTGAAGATCACAACATTAAAGAAAACACTAAGATTGTTCTGTCTTTCAAATTTTAGACTATACATACCATGTGCTTATCTTAGATTTATTGACATGAACATCATGTGATGTAGGAAAGCTATGTTACCTTTTACTCTTACAATAACAGACATAAATAAGACCCGAGCTTTCCAGGAATTGATTTGCTCTTATCCATGCTCATTAGCCATGACAACACACTGACACAGATAATGATTAAGAATCCATTGCAGACCATACACTCTAAATAACTTAGAGCTTTAGAAATAAACAAATGATATCTGAAAATAACTGAAGAAGGGAAAACCCTTCCATTTCAACCAAGAGGAGGAAAACAAACAAACAAAACCACTCCCTGCAAACAAAAACAAAAACAAACCCAGAATCATGAACTCCAGAAGTATTTTTGAGTAGAGGATTTTAGAAGGCATCAGTGGCTCTTCAACAACCCTGAAGTACCATGGAATTATAGTTTGCTTTAAACAGTTCTGATAGCAACAGATAGAGGATTTTAGAAGGCATCAGTGGCTCTTCAACAACCCTGAAGTACCATGGAATTATAGTTTGCTTTAAACAGTTCTGATAGCAACAGATACTCTTGTTTAGAAAATTCCACAGGGAACATTTACAAGGTTAATTCCTGTATTAAAAATATGGTGTAGGTAATCCAATGAAGACAGTACGGCAGCCTTTATGTTGAATTCAATTCACAGAAATGTACAATCTAGCTGATAAAACAGAGCAGAGAAAATGAACTGCTTTACTATACATAGCCTTTGTAGAAATTAAACACAAGGCTGGAAAGATGGCTCAGTGGTTAAGAGCACTGACTGTTCTTCCAGAGGTCCTGAGTTCAATTCCCATCATTGGAATTGGTTATGGATGGTGGCTCACAACCATCTGGAATGGGATTTGATACCCTCTTCTGATGTGTCTAAAGATAGTGACAGTGTACTTACATACATAAAGTAAATAAACAATTCTAAAAAAAAAGCAGAAATTAAACACGGTTGATATGTCTGAAGTCATGGAATGACTCCTTCCTTCTTTCTCCTGTGCTCAGAAATTTGGATTATCATATCACTTCTCAGAAGTTGCTCCTCTATGTGCTGTAGCTTAGGGCCTTCATGTTAAACTTTTGGCATAAACTCATACCTGGAGAATTTTATTGCTTGGTATTATTACAAAAGTGACTAGTGGCATTTTTCATTATTGAACTCCACATAAAACTTTAAATAAAAGCATGGAGCACATCTCACCTTTACCAAATGGTAGACTTTCGACAAAAGCAACAATTAAGTTGAAAGTTGAAATGCTTTGAATGAATAACAATTTTACCAAATAAATATTTTTTTAAGTTTGAAGGAAGGACACTTTTCTTAAAGATTACTTTTGAACGCACTAATTTAGAGAAAATAAAAAATTAAGAACCATATGAAACATTTGATCAGGAAAAGATCAGGCTCAGTTTATCATGAAACCTCACTTATCTCAAAAAGAGGTTAGTTATTCTAATAACCACTTGGATTAGAGTTTATTTAAATTTTTGAATATATATGTGCATGCATGCTGTCCATGCATGTGTGCTGCATATATTTAGGGAACTGTGCACATGTGCATATCTGAGATTGATGTCAGGTGACCTCCTTGGTGCCTCTCTACCTCATGCATTGAGGCAAGGTTACTTGCTGTTCCTGTACTCGCTGCTCTAGCTCGCCTGGATAAAGCACTTTCACCTGACCACACCTCTGCTGTGTTGCCCTTGCTTGCCTGGCCTTTACATGGGTTCTGGAGATCTGACTGAACTGTTTCTTATCCTTGCATAGAATTCTCCTTAGCCCCAGATTTGAGTTCTTAATAAGTAACTAACATTATTCTATTACTTTTTCTCCTACTAAAAGTATTTGTGGTTATTTTGAAAGAGATGGGGAAAGCGTTTGTGCTTGGCTCAGTGTAGGGAGAAGGAAAGGTGGCGACTGGAGAAGATCCTCATCTGGCACTCACACTCCTTATGGAATGAACACTAGGAGCATGGTAACATTCTTTTTATGAGTATCCTTTCAATAATCTAAGTTAAACTACACTGAATATCTAACCATATCCCTTCTATTCAAGAATTTTCTGGTAGGCAATCATATAGTCTTTTTGCTGATCGAATAGGTTTTTTTTTAATAATCTGGCATAAATCTTCTAAGTGAGATAGCTGACTCGTTCTATTTATATTTATAAAAATCATCCTTATTCTGATAGTCATTCTATGTACTTACTGCTTTTCTTTTCTTGAAATATGAAAAATAAAGTAAGATGTATAGTTATTGTTTAATTTTGTCAACAGATACCCTGCACACCTGGTTTCTTTTCTCCCACTCAAACACAGAATCAATGCTGACAACTAGAAAAGAGAAACAATGTACAATTTCTTTCTGTACAACTTATTTAGTAGGGAATAAAAAGTTAGCTTTTTGTTTTGCCCATTAGCAATTCTAAATAGATGGTTTAATGTTAATGGTCATGGCAGGTATTTCATGGAAGAAAGCAACTTAATTGGTTCCCTTGTTTCTTTGGAATAGAAAAAGCAAGAGACATTTCTTGTGCACCATGAGCTGTATAAATATGTGGTGGTCTCAAATTCTAAGAAATTGTACTCTATATTTCCAGTGTAGCCCTTAAAGATCATGTATAGTGGAGACATTTTTATGGATTCCTAGTAAACAGTACAGTAAAAATGGTAATGTTTGGAACATGGAAAAGGAAGAAAAAACTCTAATATAAGAAAAATATTAAGTTAAACAGTCAATTCAACGTAAGATTTTAGTCACAAGCACACCCTAATAGACAGCCATAGTTCATTTGAAAGTCCATAGGATAAAACAGGAGAACAATTCTGCAATTTCTTTAATGCTTCCCATCGCATATAAACCTACCACTATTGATTCTGAAATCCTGATTTTGGCTATCTTTTCTAGTGACGATTAAGCATGAATTTCCTTTACTCTCTTCTCCCAGATTAAGCGGGCACACACATGAACTCCACTTTGCAGCTGACAGGAGGGAAGCTCACCAGCCACCTTGTGTTCATTATGTGGTCCTCATTTACCCGTCCACACCAGGCCCATGGAAAGGAGGGCAGGAAACAGCAAAGCAACGTCTTCCACAGATCCCGGGTCTCTATAGGTCAGATGTCTTACAAAGTTCAAGTTTTACTAAGTTTTTGTACAGGTTGATTTATATTACCATGACAATTATGTTATTATAAAATGTAAAATAAACCATACATTTTTTAAATCTCTGTGACCAAAGTGCACTTAAGTTGAGAATAATAGAGTAGTTAAAAAATAATAATGTTTAGTTAATGTTTACTAAACTCTGATCTTTTATCTAAATAAGAATTAATAGCACCTTCTAAGAGAGGCACCGTTTTAAATAGGTACAGAGCAAAAGAAAAATAGTACTCTAAAAATACTGTTGGAATTCAAACTATATCTGACACCACATAAATTACTGGTTTTTTACTATAAAAATATCAATACACTTAGATTCTAATCAGTTCAACACAAATTACCAATTTTTCTTAAATTTAGAGCACTGCCAAGTTTAGAAATAAAATTATATTTAAAAATTAACCGGAGTGAAAACAAAACTAAAGCTGAAGAGAAAAGCTGACATATTCATACTTATTTTCAGTATTATATTCAGACAAATTGATTTGTATTTTAGATATTTTATTATTAGGAGTAATTCTACAAAACAAGTATTATATTAAGTCAAAAAGTATCAACATCGGGAACCTATAATTTTTTGTGTTTTGTAAGAACAGAAACTATTTACGTAGCATGAGACTTACAAACTAGACAAGTTCATACAATACTATAAACTGTCCCTGTACGTTTTACCATAGATCTATTTTGGTTACACAGAGGTATATCTTTCACACTGTTACAAGTCCTACATGTGAACAAGACATGAAGGATTTCTTAAATGAAAGACCCATTATAACCAGGTAGTGATTCAATCAAATAAAAATTTTCTCCTCTCAAGGCAAATATACACAGTTAAGGAATAGCTTATCCAAAAGTTCCATTTTACATATTATTTCAGAACTTCAACAGAAGACTGGCCCTGCACACTGATTTTACTACATATAAACATATGAAGGAAGTCCTTAAAAGACGTGTTTATGAAACCATATTTCTCAATGCAAAGTGCTAAGAGGTGAGGAAGGAGAGCTGGGATTTGAGCTATGTGGATTTTTGGAGACTCCACACTGGCATCCCGAAGCTTAGCATTCGGACTTTTTCTTGGGTGCAGGGAGGTTGTTCAAGTCGGCTAGATGCTCACTTGGGCCATCTGGAGTCTCACCTGTGACAGCTAGAAGGATGATTTTCAGCCATTTCTGTTTCAGTTCCTCACTGTCTGCAGCAAAGCTGTGCACAGACTTGGACTGGGTCAGCTTGAAACTATGTGGCAGATCTGCACTCTTAGGCATGTCATCCACAATGTAGCCCAGGAGGGGTATAGTCGCCTGGGCTCTGACATCCTAAGGAAAGGACAATGTACATATTAAGGACATATTATTACATAGGTATATGTGGTCCTTGCTCCTACAAACTCTCCCTGACCACTATCTCAAAGATCCTTACTCACGAATTCTCTTTGGACAAAGGTTGATTTTAGTGTCTGTCTATGGGTCAGCAACAGTGTTGCCTGAAGAAAAGGAGGGAAGTAGAGCTGACACCCAGATGAGCAAAACTGTACTGGTGCAAAGCTTGCCCCTGTGGGAGGCTCATGCAAAGCCCATGTCATTCTCCACTTAGAGAAAAGCCAAGATGGAGGGTGAATGACAGTAATCCCAATGTTTACAGCCAGCAAGTTACTAAGGATTAAAAACCACATTTTCTTTAATGATTCGTTCATCTTAATTATTGTCAGCGAAAAGAGCAAAGTAGAATAGTATACCTTGGCATTTTTAGAGATTTTCTAAAAATGTTTTCTAGTTCTTGATGTAGGATGAGGCTAAAATCTGACAAATTTAAAACATTATGTTTCTAAAGTTCATGAATATACAATTGGTTTAAGTGATGTTCACTTTCAGGGGCTGGAGAGATGGCTCAGAGGTTAAGAGCACTGACTGCTGTTTCAGAGGTCCTAAGTTCAATTCCCAGCAACCACATGGTGGCTCTCCACCATCTGTAATGGTATCCAATACACTCTTCTGGTGTGTCTGAGGACAGCGACAGTGTRCTTATTCATATACATAAAATAAATAAATCCTTAAAAAATTCTAAAAAAAGTGTTGTTCATTTTCAAAGCAAAACAATCTATATATCATGTTCTGGCTTATACTTGAAGCTAAACCAGCATTAGAGCTGACCCCAGGTGTCTAGCTTAGCTGTACCTATGGGTGACAAAAGCTTGTTACCGAGTATTATTACTCCAGGATTTATGGAGACTCCTTCCTTTCAACCACTTTGTCCATACATATCTAGTACTATCAACAAATAAAACCAAGCACAAAGTGACCGAGTATCCCACTCTTCACAAACGGCCTGCCTCCCTCCTCACCTCGCTGTGCTTCATCTCCTCCCACTCACTCCTACGCTCCCTCTTCAGCTTGCCTTTTCTCACATCCACTAAATAAGAATAAGAGATCAACACAGATCATAACTTATCAAGTATATGACAAGCAACTATAAGAACTATCAGTTTAAATCAACAAAATCAACTTTTCCTTATTTTAGGAGTGGATAGGCCACAGTGACACTGCCTGAGCTCTTCTCCTGAGGGTTGGTTTCCACACACATCCCTCTGTCCTGGTTATGCCATTCAAATACACATGGTTTTGTTACCTGAGGAGCGCCATACATGTACAGTACAAGGGGGTCTTGCTTGGGGATCACACACCATATTTTCTGCCAAGGTTTTGACTTTTCCATGTACTGGAGAAAACTGCACACCTCACTATTTCCTGATACTTCTGCTGATTCAATCTAGAAAATACAATGAAGAGAAAGAATAAACACAATGAATCAAATGGGGAAAAACATGCCTTAAGGGAAATATTTATAAAGTACAGTATATGTATATAGCATGTATCATTTGGTTGCCTTTTTAAAAGGTATATTTATATTTACTAGTTTTTCTTTATCAGGATGAAAGATAAAAATATTTTGAGGTCATCTTTAACTCTATATTACTAGACTTTGTACTTAAATAGTCAACATTTACTGACTGTTTACAGATTTGATTTTTGCTTGAGATGTGTATTATTCACACCAACATTGACAAGTTAAGTACTGTCATTGTTTCTAAAGCTCAGAGTTTTTAATCAAATTCTCAAAGAATACATATTTAGAATTTGATGTGCTAGAATTTAAGCTCAGTCAGCCTGAATCAAAGCACTCAACCTATAGCTCTAATATTCCAATAATGTAAGAATATAAAGTAAAAAAGGCAAGATGCATTAGTATTTAGTTTTAAGGTAATTAGAAGAGTTTCACTAGAGCAAACTTTCAAAAAGCAACTTAGCTTTCTGCTTCACTTACTGTTATATTAAGTACTGGATATTGGGAAACAGAAACATTTAGCTAAGATGCTTTATTAGATGCTTTTCCTATGTAGGGGAGTGCTAATCATTTTTGTCTGCAGGATGTAAGGGAGATAATGGTATGGCCTGACTTTGTGCCAACAGATATGGGCTCACATTAGTAGTCAGCAAACAGTTCTAAGAAAGGTCAGAGTTCAAATCAAGACCACAATATAGGCACTTACACATGAAAAAAGCAAACAAATCCCAACCGATTAATATTTATAAAATTAAAAATAAATTTTAAACATGTAGACTTTTATATAATATAGATCTAGCAGTAAAAATATAAGTCACTGCCAGAAGGTAACATTTTCTTTTCAAACTCTTTAAACTACAAAACACAAACTGTATACCTATACCTCAGTACTTGGGATGTACAGGGAAAAGGCTCAGGGTCACTTTTGGCTAAAATCAAGGTCAGCTTAGGTTTTGTGAGACACTGTTTCAAGACAACAACAGCAATAGCAACAGCAGCAGCAGCAACAACAACATGTGGTTAATTCATGTTATTTCTTTTATAAACTTGTTAGCTACAAGAAACCTACTCAGATCTACCTCTCTCATGGACCAAAGAGGCTCCATCCAGATAAATATAACTGCCCCAAGTTCCCACTTGCTACCTATTCCAAAGAGTGGGATTCCTCTGGGTTTCAAATGTACATCTTAAGAAAAAAAATTATTTCTCCCAAATGTACTTAGTCTTATTCCCTACCTGAAATAACATGTTTCAACATCTTGTCAAATCCAGGCCCTTGCTACACCCAAGACAGCTCCAGAGAAGCAATCTACTCTCAGACACAGACAGCTTCTACTGGACCTGTACTTCTGACCTATCCTCAAGTGGCTCCACAGACCCTGGACAGCAAGGAAGCAGACAACTCTCATAAGACTGGATAGACATCCCCCATACCCATTCCTCTAGGTTCTCCAGAGACACGTCACCCCCAATTTCAATGCGAAGCAGCCAGATATCATGCCAACCCTATTCCTGCTTCGCCATCAGCTCTTTCTATTTTTTTTTCTTTTTTAATTAAACCAAAACGGAGTAATGTTAAGATTCTATGGAATGCCCTTCCCCACTGTTACCTGGCAACAGCCAGATAGGTCTGACCCACTATGAAAGGGGCTGCTTGCCCCTCCTCTCTCTCTTGCCTCTCTCTTAGCTTCTCTCTCGCACTCTTGGGCTCTTCTCTCTTCCTCTTCCCTTCCCCCTCTCTCCACATGGTCATGGCTGGCCTTTACTTCTCTACTCTCTCCTTCTCCGTGCCTTTCTCTGTTTCTACTACCCCCTTAACTCCCCTCCCCATGCCCTGAATAAACTCTATTCTATACTATACCATCTTTTGTGTGGTCCCTCAAGGGGAAGGGAATGCCTTGGCATGGGCCTGCTGAGGCACCCCCTCCCCCTACATTGCCTATGGAACATATTCTCACACCTGTTTCTCTTTTTATGATCACCACATTTACATTATGAGTCACAACAGTAGCAAAATCATAGTTAAGAAGTAGAAATGAGGGCTAGAGAGATGGCTCAGCAGTTAAGAGCACTGATTGCTCTTCCAGAAGTCCTGAGTTAAATTCACAGGAATCACATAGTAGCTCACAGACACATCTGTAATGAGCATTCAATGCCCTATTCTTGTGTCTGAAGACAGTGACAGTGTACTCACATACATGAAATAAATAAATCTTTTTAAAAAGATTAATAAATCTTTTTAAAAAACTGGCACAACCGTTTGAAAGGATAAAAAATAATCTTAAAGACTCAGGGGAAAGCTTAGAAGCTGAGTGCTTGCCCTGCATATGTGAAGACAGGAGTTCCAGTCCCACAGACCCACACAGATGCACGGTAGGCATGGTGACCTGCCCATGATACCAGCCTTGGAAGGCAGAGATAATGGACTACTAGGAGCAGGCTGGCCACCAAGACTAGCTATATCATAGTTATGAGTTCTGGGATTGTTTGAGAGGCCCTGCCTCAATGAGTAAGGTGGAAGAGCAATTAAGGATAATTTCTGATATCGGTCATGGGCCTAACTATGCACAAACACACATATGCCCATATACCTCAAAACATGTGTGCACACATCATGCAAGAAGGCAAGAACATGTAGACACATAAATAAACACTACAAAAAATGGAAAAAAATTTACAAGTACATTGAGTTAAATACTTTAAATTTTGTCAATAAAAATGGTTTCCTCCCTTAAAATACCTCTGGAAAATCCTCGTTTTGGCCTCTTGGCCTATAAAAAAATGTTTTAATCAATCTACTTACGAAAAGCTTGACTACTGTTCTAGAGTACTAGTTGGCACAGGGTAAGGCTCAGACATGCTCTATGTGTGCATGGGCATGCTTATTTTCTACTTAAAGATGCTACATTTTTATGTGATCACATATATTAATCAAATTCATGGTTTTCCCCCAAGCATAAGGTTTTCCAAAAAGCTAAATATTTTTTATTTTATCTATGCAGCCTGAATCTTCAATTGACAAACTACAGGGTCATACTCATTGTACTTGGCCACACCAATCAGCTGTTTCTATGAAAGCCTTGAGGCTTCGGCTCTGGAATACAGTGGAGGATATCTCCCCATTCCTCCTACTACGAAAGCCTCATCTGGGCTGTAATACAAGGAATATCTATGTCCTAGGAGAATTCAGAAGTACAGTTTTGGCTTGTAGGCTTATAATTTAACCTCAAATGAAGTTTAAGAGCTTTTCTCAGCTAACAAATGACTTTTGTATATTTACTTGTAAAAGGTCAGTACACAAGTATTGATTTGTCAACATTATTAATAAACTAAGTATATTTATGACTTTGGATGCAAAAAATTGTTATCCTATTTGTAGGTGATTTGACCACAAGGCCTTATACAAATTACCTTATTTTGTCAATACATGACTTTCAATGGTAAATCAATTTTTGGTACAAGCTACTTTCAAGTTTGTTGGTGGAGCCTGAACTTCCTTTAAATTATGAGTCAGACTTGCTTGAGATGTGTTTTGACAGTGATGTACTCATGAAACTGCTCTCCCTGGCTATTACATAACCATAAAAACTGGCTCCCTTAACATAGTAAGCTTAATTACTGTTTTAGGAAATAAAATAGGACTTATTCTAAATTTTAAAATTTTCATGCAGTGTTTTCAACATTAATGCAATGAAATCAAAAACTTTTCTATTAAAAAAAACCCAAACAAGCCAAGCAATAATTTGTACATCCACCTTTCTATATAATCGGCCAGGAGTCAAAGGCCAACAAACTAAAATAAAAGTATGTCTCCAGCTCATGCTTATCCTGAATGTGAATGCAAAAACAAGTAAGACACATTATTTGCATCCTTATAACTAAGAGGGTTTGTCATCTAAGAATACTCGTACTGGTGGGATGGCTCAGCAGTTAAGAGCACTGACTGCTCTTCCAGGGGTCATGAGTTCAAATCCCAGCAACCACATGGTAGCTCACAACCATCTGTAATGAGAAACAAATAATAATAAAGAAAACCCCATGGACTGGAGCGAGCCAGGGCCAGAGCAAGAGGGAAAAGGGAAGGGGAAACAAAACAAAACAAAACAAAAAGAACACCAAGAGTTCACTATTTATTTTTACCTCTAAAATTCCCCTTCTTTTCTTTTCTTCACTGTCTGTGAATCCACATATTATCTGGTAACAGTCTTTACAAACTTTGTTCAATCTTCCACTGTCATACTCAAGTTGAGCTTTGTAGTCAGAACATTTCCAACAAACCACCTTTAATTTTAAAAAGGATATTCAAAATGAATAATTAGGGTTAGGAATAATTAAGACAATTAGATTTAGGAAATATTCATTCATACGTACAAGAGAAAGTTAAATATAAAAGTTATGTTTTTATGAGCCGAAGAACATTTCAAAAGATATTGAATACATCAGAATATTTTAATAATGTCTATGACAATCTGAGTGTCTGTTTGATCTCTAAAAGTCGTTTGCCCTGGATGTCCCAAACCACCCATCTCCTCTCCTGGTTCCACCTCAGAGGAAATGGTACAGCCGTATAACAGCACTCAGATGGTACAGCTGTATAACAACAGCACTCAGATGGTACAGCCGTATAACAACAGCACTCAGATGGTACAGCC
>BDUI01000070.1:643087-662618 GCA_002335545.1 Apodemus speciosus
TGATTAGGCTCACAGGTTCATGTAATATATAACAGGACTTAGAAATGGATTTGCATTTATAGCATATATGAACCAAGTTCAAGGAACTTGGCCAGGGGTAATCACATATTAACAGCAGTTCTGCAGCATCAGTCAATTTGTTGTGGGTAAAATAGCACACAGGGATTTCCAGAAGAAATAATTCATAAGTTTAAAATAAGTTTTATTAGAGCATACAGTTAAAATTATTCTATTAATATTGTTAATCTTGAACTTATGAATTAAACCTTATCATAGGTATATGAAGGAAAAAATATTACTATATATAAAGTTTGGTACTAATAACAATTAAAGGAGTTTCCGGAACATTTTGGAAAATATCTCCTGAGGAGCTATTATTATCTACCAGTTGCTGAGTTCTTTCATTTTTGCCATATGATGGAAGTGACACGACTTGGCTTGTCCACATAGAAATGAATCCTAGATCATACAGCGCAAACTTCTGATGCTTCATTCTGCCTACTAAATGAGCACAGCTTTCTTTGCGTGATCGCCTGAGTCAGCTGGAGTCTAGGGGTTGTTTTGCTGGAACAGGTCCTGGGAGGGAAAGGGAAGGGAGGACTGGCTGATGGTGACGGACAGTGGGGGTATAGTCCTGTGTTGGCCACCGCTTGGGAGCACCTCCCAGTCCTAAGTCATGACAAGACAGCGCCATTCCTTAGGCCCGTGTTTCCTGTGTTTTTCCATTGCTGAGAGGAACATACTTTTAGTGTTTCATCTTATCCTTTCAAGATTCTAAAAGTCCATGTTCTAGGATTTCCTTAGCAAAGGCAAGCCAGGAAGAACCATGCAGTGCCTGATATCTATAACTTAGGGCAAGAATGAATCTTTAGATACAGAATACTGAATATTGAAGCAGTGCTGTACACAGGACTTGAAGCATGTGCTTGGCTCTCCTGGTGGCTGCAGCTTGGCAGTTCCATGCAAGGACTACTTTATCTTTTTCTGTAAGAATTGTCCCTTCCTGAGGGGCTGGTCTGCATCCCAGGGAGGATGTCTGATGACGACCCCATCCTCAATCCTACTGAGAATAGCCTGGTTTGGCTCAATGTATTTTCTGCTTCTGGAGCTGGAAAGCTAGGGAGGCAGATGACAACCGACAGAGGAACAGAAAAACACACTCATCTGGATATATATTCCTGATTGTCAAAAAGCAATCTGAATAACTAATCCTCTGAGCTTTTGGAACCATATAAGGAAAGCACCAAGAACAAAACTGCAAAGGAAAGATGACGAGCGGAAAGATTCTGAAGACAGTGTGAGAAGTCCACCAGGCTGGCCGCAGCACCACTGCCCTGAAGTGAGCCTTTACAGAGGAAGTCTGGGTGCAGTTGGCACGCCACTGCCAAGCTATGCTCCCACTTCACCCAGTATTTCTGTGGAATCTCTATCAAAACTGGACAGTTTAACATTATTTTTGTTTTTGCTTGAAAGTGTTTCTAGACTGTGGAGCTGGAGCTATAAAACAGCTGCACATGTTTTGTGGCTTTGCTGTGTTGGGTCCTGCATTTAATGGTACTGAGAGTGAGCAGGGAGGGAAATGTCCTCAGGACAGGATCTGACGTGAGAAGCTGGGCAACCACACGACGAACTTCAGTCTTTGTATTCTGGATATCCTGAGCAGGTGATATGCTGTGATGTCCTGTGACCTAGTTAATTTACATTATGGCCTCTGAATATCCATTTGTCTTTCTAAACATGAATCTCCCTAAGGCAGGGTAAGAGGATAAGGTTACGGAAAAAGAAAAAGACAGAGCATCTATGCCAGTGCCAGGACTATGTGTGTCACATCCAGGATGAGGGAAAACAAAGTGGCGGAGGCTGGGGTGAATGAGAGGAGTTTATGCAGATCTGGAAGACCTACTTCTGATTCACCAGAAACTCGGCTGAGTTCCCAGGAAGTACCAGGCCAGGGAAACACTAGAAGGGAAAAAAGTGAGAGAGATTTCTGTGATCACTAAGTCTTTGGGATGGTGGGAAATGGTCTGTGTCCAAGATGTCTTGGGCCTATGATCTTCATCTCAGAATAATATCAGCTCATGAGAGAGGTCAGGAACATGTAGTGAGAAGAATAGTTTGAAGATAACATTAGTTAGCATCATTAGTATTTGTTAAACATTAAACCATGACTATTTCTTAATGTTTTTATTCATCTCTAACTTTTGAGAGGTTAGAAAAACTGTATTAGAGGCCTGGAGGTACAACTTTTTTTTCCTTTTATTTTTTTTAAGACAGAGTCTCACAGTTTATCCCTAGCTGGCTTGGAATGCACAGAGATCCACCTACCTCTGCCTCCCTAGTGCTGAGATTTAAAGCAACCACATTTGGTGTACCATGTACATATTAGAATGTGATAAACGAATCTCTGGGCTCAATCTCTAATATTCAAAAAGTTTAAAACTGCATGAGAAACTAAAGAATTAATGAAACTCATTAGTCTTAAAATCTTTCATTCTAATTTAATGAAATAATTAAGACAAACAATACAATTGAAATAAAGTTGTGCTCTTTGCTTTTCTTTTCTTTTCTTTCTTTCTTTTTTTTTTTTTTTTGAGACAGAGTTTTTGTATGTAGCCCTTGCTGTCTTGGACCTAATTCCACAGACCAGGATGGCTTTGAACTTAGAGATCAGCTTGTCTCTGACTCTTGAGTGCTGGGATTAAAGGCATGCAACCACTGCCAAGGTTTTTTTTTCCTTTTTTTCTTTTTTGAGGAAAATACCACTAGACAATAAAGCTCCTCATGTCTTATATATGTTAGGGAGTAAGGCTAATAAATTATATTTACATAGTAAATGTCTTCTTAGCTCTCTTGGTAGACAGCAGCACCATAGTTCCAAATACTCAAGTTCTTCCTATGAGTAGGTTTATTATATTATTATTACATATTATATTATTATATATTATTATTTATATTACTACTCCAAAGATTTCACAGTTGGTGATAACATAAATCCGGAATGGGAACCTCCCTTGCATCTCTTTAAGTGGGCGTGACCCTGATTTAAAGTGGAGTGCTCATTAGGGTACTGATAACAATTCCCAGTGAGATGATTTCCTGACAGTAACTGTCGACTAAAGCAATTGTAAGACGCATCTTTTGAACCAAAGGGCAGCTTGGCTATATCATTATGCTGTTGTTGAGGGAGAAGAAAAGATTTACTTTTTGCCTCATCCCAGTCTGGGGAGTCAGGAGACAACTTCTTCAGGTAGTCCTTCAGGAGCATCTCGTAGCGAGGGATCCGCTGAACAGGCTCCAGCATGTGGTGCTGCAGGGTCAGGCTTCCACAGATCTTCTGTTTCTGTAAGCAGCAAGATCTTCACTTTTAAATATTTCACTACATTTATGTATTTACTGTATGTGCATGTGAGTAAGGAGGTCAGAAGACAACTTGTAGTACTCAGTTCTCTGTTTGTAACACGTGGGTGCTGGGAATCAAACTTAGGTCATCCGGCTTGGTGGCAAGTGCCTTTACTCACCGAGTCCTCTCACTAACCCCTGTGATCAAGGTTTTTAAAAGAATATTTAAAAATTAGGTTTAACAATCGAAAACCTTAATATAATAAAGAACTATCATCAAAGACAGTATTTTTCTACCAAGCGTAGCTGTACCACACACCGGGCTGCTTTGAAAAACACAAGTTTCTGCGTCCCACCCAGTCTATCAAATCACAGTACTGGGGGAAGGAGCCAGAGAATACGAATTTTTAAATACCTTATATTGCTGCCATAACATGGAGATACTGAGCTTTTTTTCAAAGTTACATCACATTCTGGCTACTCCAAGGCTATTTACCACAGACAATGACCTCTTTCTGCCTTTGTCTCCCTTTGGGACTCACTAGAACCTGGAACCTTCCACAACAAGCACCCCTTGACCTGTTCATTTGGCATACAGACATAGATAGGCTACCCACATTCAAGTTCACAGATCCCCTCCATCCTGATAGGCTCATGACTGCTTGCCAGAAATGTTCATCTCTTTCTCTTTTGGGATTCACAAGTTTTCAGCCTGCTCTTACAAAGGACTCTCTAGGTAGCATATGTGGCTAAAAGTTCCAGGATACTTCCCCCTTTCAAGGTTTCTCAGACCTCTGCGAGGTGCCTGGCTGTAAACCTCCCAGTGCCCTACCCAGTCTTGAGACCTAGGACCAGTCTACACTGCCAGGGGAATATAAGCTTGTTGTATTATAAGCTCCTTGTTACCAAACCACCAAAGGCACCAGGTTGCAGCTGAAGAAAGACCTGGAATAGAAGATGTAGCCCCAACTACTAGACAAATAGAAGAAACGGACACCCTAATTTTACCATAAATTTGCCCAACCCAATCATTATACATACTCCCCAATAAAAGAAGTTGATTTGAACAAAAAGAAAAAAAGAAAAACTTAACCAACACACTTATTACAGATGTGCACATCTTAACATGTAAATAAAAACAAAACAACAGCAACAACAACAAACAACCACAAAAATATCAAAAAAACATGTGCCCTCCCTCAAATATACATCTCATAATAATGATTATTGCTGAAAATGGTATGAGAGAACTCTCAAGGAATTCAGAAGAATGATTACAGCTACGGTCAAACAACTGAAAAAAGACAATGACAAAGATGAACAAAATAGAGTAAACAGAGACATGAAAATGACTTGAATTTTAAAACCAAAGCTGAATCGACACTGAAAACGAAGTCTTAGTTTATTTTAGCTTGTGACTCCATATGGTAAAAGTGCATCATGACGGGGACACACATGGCCAGAGAAGAAAGCAACCACACCACAAGGCAGAGCGAGGGCAACGGGAAGTAGGGTGAAGCTACTTCCCCTGTGATAAATAAAAGCTCTGCAGGATAAAAACATATTAAAAGAAATTATGACTACTAATAAGACTGTAATACAGAGGCTACTAGAAGGAATTTATCCATCTGAATCCATTTGAAGAGAAGAATGAATGTACCCCAGGGAACAAGTAGTGCTAGGTCAAGTAGTTGAAAAAGACTGTGAAACACAGCAGAATCAACCAAATGGGAATACACATTATTTAGCAATGACTGAATATTAATGGTCCAAATTCCTCAATAAAGAGACCCAGACTAACAGATTGGATCAGAAAACAGGGCTCATCTTTTTGTTATTTCCCAGAAATATAACTCACTGTCAATGACAAGACACAACCTTAAAATAAAAAGATGGAAAAAGGTATGCCCAGAAAATGGAACTAAGAAACAAGTAGGCATAGCTATTCTAATATCAACAAAATATACTTCAGAGAAAAAACTAGTTAGAAGTAACAGGGAGAAACATTCATACTTAAAAAAAAAAAATCTGCTTCCCGACCCTGGCCACATCAGTGACCTGATACCCTTCAGCCTACCTGCCTCCCAGGAGGTCTGCAATAACCAGGGACGTGGCCTAACTGCCTACCCTTCTCTAATGGTCCCTAATAAAGAGGAGAACACTGTACTCATGTCTGTAATATCTTCACAAGATGCTCTGGAGATGGAGACAAATAAGATCTGGAAGATAATTCAACACATCTCATTTTGTCTACAGGTGATAATTATCAGCAAAGTTATCCATTTTAATGCAGGAATCTTAAGAAAGGAATCAGCCCTCTGCCATCTTTTTTTTTTTTTTAAACACTGGTATGGCCTAAATAGGTCTTCACAGCTGTGAGCAGATCTTGGCATGGTTTCAGTTAGTTTTTGTTTTGTTTTGTTTTGTTCATTCCGTTTGTTTGTTTCTGGGTGTGGTGGGGATTTTATTTGTGCTTACACGTCCATGACCATCCAAACTCTATCTTCCACCCTGCCTACTTCTACACTGGGCCAGAACAGCCTGGGAAATACCCACCCAAGCACTGCAGCCCGTGTGCTTCCCAAGAGGTCTGCAGTGACCAAGGACAAAGGTGAGAAATTCTCCCAACCAACCATATCAATTGAGATACCAACACAGCCCAGGTGACTTAGGACCTACCCTCGAGCTCCACTCGACCTGACCACTTTGCCACCCAGGCCACGTCAGCAGCCTGGCTAATGCCCTCCCAAACACTCCAGCCTGTGTGCTTCCCAGAAGATCCTTAGTGACCAAGGGCACAGAACTCCACCTTCCTCCAGGCCCACTTCCTTACCCAGGCCAGACCAGTGGACCTATACATGCCCAACTCTACAGCCCACAAGCCTCCAAGGAGGTCCACAGTAACCAAGGGTGCAGGAGGTCTGCAGTAACCAGGAGCACAGGAACCCTGCTCTACCCAGAGACACAGGAAGCCCCCCTAACCAGAGATGACACTGCCTGCTTCTAAGGAAAGCAGCCCTAACTCAGATCACAGAGCTGTTCCTGCCTCCAAGGAAACCTGTTTCAATCAGAGACACACAGGTCAGTTGACACCAGAGAGAACCAGATGCCCAGAGGCAAGCACAAGATTATAAATTACAGAGCCCAGTGAAATTTGGTACCATCAGAACCCAGTTCTTCCACCACAGCAAACCCTGGCTATCCTAACACAGCTGAAAAGCAAGATAATGACCTAAAATCCCATCTCATGAAGATGATAGAGGCCTTTAAGGAGGATATAAAAAATTCCCTTTAAGAATACAGGAAAACATAGGCAAACAGGTAGAAGCCCTTAAAGAAGAAACAAATAAATCCCTTAAAGAAATACAGGAAAATACAATCAAGCAGGTGAAGGAATTGAACAAAACAGTTCAAGAACTAACAATGGAAATAGAAACAATAAAGAAATCACAAAGGGAGGCAACCATGAAGATGGACAACTTAGGAAAGAGATCAGGAGCTACAGACGCAAGCATCATCAATAGAATACAAGACATAGAAGAGAGAATCTCAGGTGTAGAAGATACCATAGAAAATACTGACATGTTGGTCAAAGAAAATACAAAGTGTAAAAAGCTCCTAACCCAAAATATCTAGGAAATTCAGGATACAATGAAAAGACCAAACCTAGGAATAATAGGAATAAAAGAGGAGGAAGAATACAKCTCAAAAGGTCAGAAAACATCTTCAGCAAAATCATAGAAGAAATCTTCCCTAACTTAAAGAATGAGATGGCCATAAATGTACAAGAAGCCTACAGAATATCAAATAGATTGGACCCAAAAAGAAAATCCTCTCGTCACAAAATAATCAAGACACCAAATGCACAGAATAAAGAAAGGATATTAAAAGCTATAAGGGAAAAATAACAAGTAACTTATAAAGGCAGACCTATCAGAATTATACCAGACTTCTCAACAGAGACTCTAAAAGCCAGATGTCATCGAGATCCTACAATAAGACAATTGCCAGTCCAGGCTACTATACCCAGCAAAACTCTTAATCACTAATCACCATATTTTGAGAAACCAAGATATTCCATGACAAAACCAAATTTAAACAATATCTTTCTATGAATCTAGCCCTACAGAGGATACTGGAAGGAAAAGTCCAACACAGGGAGGGTAATCACACCCAAGAAAACATGAGAAATTAAACATCTCACAATAAACCCCAAAGAAGAGAATCAATCTCTCCCCCCTGTCTCTGTCTCTGTCTCTGTCTCTCTCTGTCTCTCTCTCTGTCTCTCTCTCTGTCTCTCTCTCTGTCTCTCTCTCTCTGTCTCTCTCTCTCTCTCTCTCTCTCTCTCTCTCTCACACACACACACACACACATACACACTCACACATATAACACCAGCTCCAGCAAGAAAAATAACAGGAACTAACAAGCATCTGTCTTTAATATCTCTTAACATAAATGGACTCAAGTCTCCAAAAAAGAGACAGAGGCTAACAGACTGGATACCTAAATGGGATCCAGCATGTTGCTGCATACAAGAAACACACCTCAGTGAGAAAGACACACACTATCTCAGAGTAAAGGGCTGGAAAAAAGTTTTCCAAGAAAATGGTCTCAAGAAACAAGCAGGAGTTGCCATTGAAATAGAATTTCAACCAAAAATTATCAATGAGTTGGGGAAGGACACTTCACATTCATTAGTGGAAAAATCCACCCAGAGGAAGTTATAATTTTGAACATCTATGCCCCAAATGCAAGGGTACCCACATTCATAAAAGAAACTTTACTAAAATCCAAAATACACATTGAACCTTGAACATTAATAGTGGAAGACTTTAACACCCCACTCTCACCAATGGACATGTCATTGAAATAGAACCCAAACAGAGGCATGGTGAAACTAACAGAAGTTATGAACCAAATGGATTTAGTAGATATCTACAAAATATTTCACCCCAATACAAGAGAATATACCTTCTTCTCAGCACCCCATGGAATCTTCTCCAAAACTGATTATATAATTGGACACAAACCAAGACTCAACAGACACAAGAAGATTAAAATAATCCTGTGCAGTCTATCAGATCACCACTAAGGATGGACTTCCACAACAACAAAAACAACAGAAAGCCCACATACTTATGAGAACCAAACAATACTCTACTCAATGATAACTTGGTCAGGGAAGAAATAAAGAAAGAAATCAAAGACTTTATAGACTTCAATGAAAATGAAGACACACATACACAAACTCATGGAACACAATTAAAGCAGTGTTAAGAGTAAAATTCATAGCACTAAGTGCCTTCATAAAGAAATTGGAGAGATCCCATACAAGGAACTTAACAGCACGCCTGAAAGCTCTGGAACAGAAAGAAGCAAATACACCCAGAAGGAGTACATAGCAAGAAATAGTCAAACACAGGGCTGAAATCAATCTGTTAGAAAGAAACAGAATGATACAAAGAATCAACAAAACCAAGAGCCAGTTCTTTGAGAAAATCATCAAGATAGATAAACCCTTAGCCAAACTAACTAAAGGGCACAGGGATAGTATCCAAATTAACAAAATCAGAAATGAAAAGGTAGACATAACAAGAGAATCTGAAGAAATTCAAAAAATCATCAGAACCTACAATAAAAGCCTATACTCAACAACCTGGAAAATCTAGATGAAATGGATGATTTTCTAGACAGATACAACACATCAAAGTTAAATCAAGACCCGGTGCCGGGCGGTGGTGGGGCATGTCTTTAATCCCAGCACTTGGGAGGTAGAGGCAGGCGGATTTCCGAGTTCGAGGTCAGCCTGGTCTACAGAGTGAGTTCCAGGACAGCCAGGGCTACACAGAGAAACCCTGTTTTGACCACCCCCCAAAAGACCAGGTAAACTATCTAAGCAGTCCCATAACCCATAAGCCTTATTTGTGATAGTCAGAAGCTGGAAAACAACCCAGACATCCCACAACAGACGAAAGGATATAGAAAATGTGGTTCATTTACACAACTGGATACTATTCAACTATTAAAAACAAGGACATCATAAATTTTGCAGGCAAATAGATGGTAGAAAATATCATCCAGACCCCAAAGTATATGCATGGTATGTAAGTGGATAATATTTGCCAAAAAGTACAGAATACCTAGAATACAACCCACAGACTTTAAGACATGTAACAAGCAGAAGTCTCAAGAGAGAATGCTTCAATCCCACTTAGAAGGGGGAAGAAAATAATCAGGGGAGGCAGAAGAATGGAAGGATGTGGGTGGGAGAGAAGAAAAGGGTATCAGGACAGGGGAGGGGATAGGAGAGAAGCCCACAGGGCCAGGAGAATGAATGGAAATATGCAGCCTTGGGGGATGGGAGGTAGGAGGACCCTCTAGAAAGTACAGAAGACCCGGGAGGTGAAAGACTCTGAAGATTCAATGGGGTGACCTTAGCCAAAAGGTCCAACAATGGGGAGAGGGAACTAGAAGAGTCCATCTGTAGTATATAAACAGGGCCTCACGTGGAGGGATGGGGTCAAAATTTTGGACCCAGAACTGATCTTGTTTGAAAGAACTGCAGGGACAAAAATGGAGAAGAGACTGAAGACAGGAGTCTACTAGCATGGCTGTCCTTTGAGAGGCCCTACCAGCAGCTGACTGAGACAGATACAGACACTTACACCTAACCATTGGACTGAAGTGATGGACCCCTATGGTTGAATTAGGGAAAGGATGCAAGAAGCTGAAGGGGAGGGTGACCTCATAGGAAGATCAGCAGTCTCAACCAACCAGGACCCCAGGGAGTTCCCAGACTGAGCCACCAACCAGGCAGCATAATGGGCAGGTCCAAGGCTCCTGTCAATCACATAGCAGAGGACTGCCTGGTCTGTCCTCAGTAGGAGATGTGACTAAATCTCGAGAGACCTCAGACTCCAGAGAAGGGGGATATGTGTGTGTGGGAGCACCCTCTCGGAGGCAAGGGGGAAGAGGAGTGGGATGAGGAACTATGGGAGATAGAACTGGGAGGGAGGTACAATGGCTGGAATATAAATAAATAAAGTAATTAATAAAACTATCAACAAAATATTACAATCCTAAGAATACATGTACCAAACATAGGGCACCTGATTTAAAAAAGAAACACTGTTAAAATTAAAACCATAGAGTGACATAACACAGTGACAATAGTTGAGTTCAACACTACTCTCATCAATACAACCAACATCTTGCTTAATGCAAAAAAAAAAAAACTCAAAGCATTTTCTCTACAATCAGGAACAAAACAAAGGTATCCCTTCTCCCTATCCTGTTCAATATAGTGCTTAAAGTCTTAGCTAGATTGATTAAGACAAGGAAATTATATACATTTGGAAAGAGGTAAGTTAAAATATCATTATTTGCAGATGCTGATTCTGTATACAAAGACCCTAAAGACTCAATTTGAAAACTGCAAACAGCCAATGAACACATCCAGGAAAGTAGTGAGATATACCAGAAGATATAGACCTTCCATGTTCTTGAATTGGTGCATTGATACTGTGAAAATGGGCATCCAAAAAAAATAGCAATCCGAGATTTAGTATAATCAAAATTTCAACATGATTTCCTCACAGAAAATGAAAAAAGAAGAAGCCTATATTTCATATGGAAACACAAAGCATAAAGCAAGGCCAAACAGTCCTGAAGAGTAAAATGAAATCTGCTGGAGGTTGTATAAACATCCTAGATTTCGAGTTAAACACCAGAACTATAAAAAGGACCATGCTGTTGATAAAAGCAGAATCACTGATCAATGGAAAAGAATTTGTGGACCCCTGAATAAGTCCACAGTCATTCAGCTACCTGGATTTAGACAAAGAGGTCAACAATACTCATTAAAGACAAAACAGCATCGTTAAAAGCTGTTGTTCTTAAAGCTAGGTAAATCTTACCTTCCACCTGCACAAAACTTAGCTCCAGAAGATTCAAGGACATCAACATAAGACTGAAGCTTGAATTTTGCAGAGGAGAAAATAAAGATTATGCTTGAACTCATTGGCACAGGCAAGGACTTCCTGAACAGGACCTCAACATTATAGTCATTAAAACCAATAATTAATAAATAGAATCTCATCAAAGTAAAAGGCTTCTGCACAGCAAAGAACATCATAATTCAATTGGAGAAGTAGCCTACAGAATGGGAGAAAATATTTACTTGCTCTACATATGATAATGTAGACTATACAAATAACTAAAAACAAATATCTGAAACATGCAACCCAAGTGGATCATGAAACTAAACAGATTTCTCAAAAAAAGAAAAACAAACCAAATAAATAAAATGGGTGAGAATGGTTAACAAACAAAAAGTTGAGCAGGGAAACAGAAATCAAAGCTATTTTGAGATTTCCTTATATCCAAGAAAAATGGCTAATTTTCAAAAATAAATGAGATTCAAAAATAAATGGTGATAAACATTTGCAAAGTGAAGGAGAAGTGGAATACTTTCACTGCTGGGAAACAGGCAAACTGGTGCAACCACTATGGACATATTTGTATGGGATCATCGAAAACCTAGAAGTAGACCTACTATGTGACCAAGCTATATCACTCTTGAGCACGCACCCAAAGGATTCCTATCTTACAAAAGAGATACCTTCTCATTACAGTCTACATGTCCATCAGCAGATGAATGAATAGTGAAAGGGTGGTAAGAAACTAATGACATGTTTTCTCTCATTTCTGGATGTTAGCTTTGAACCTCTCTTTTTTCTCTGTCAGTCTGTCTGTCTGTCTGTCTTGAAATTGTTTAGCTGTGTGATGTTACCATGGTCTCTAGTTAAGCACCAGCTCAACTTCTTTATATTCAACTATAAAATGGATAGCCTGATTGTTCAAGGGTTTCCAGGGGGCCCCTGTGGCCAGTTACTAAATTATATGTAACCCATCCTGGTGCTTGATGGTACAAGAACTAGATAGAAGAGGTAATATTAGTCTCCCTCCTGTCCTCCATTATTACTTCTCCAGGTTGACCTACACACATGTCACACAATATGGTTGCTGCTACCCCTTCTCCCACCTCAACACCATTCAATGGAGACCCCAATTCTTGGCTCAGACCTAGAGTCCTACTAGTTCTTTCATCCCTCTCCATACATATTATTCTTCATCTTACCGCAACCTACTTTCAGGACTCCTTCTCTCACGACAGCTTCGGCTTCCTGGGGACCCTGCCTCTTGGTATGGATAGGATCCCCTCAGCTTTTCCCTCTTCCCCTCTCAGTCCTTCGTCTTAGGCCATCTCTATTTCTCTCTGCCACAGAATGACCTGTAGAAGGGCTCTTTACCAGGCAACTATCACCACGCTTCCCTAAGACACAATCAATAACAGTCAAGACAATATGTCTTCACCAGGACAAATTAGTAGCTTCATGATGCAATTGAATAAAGTGGTGTAATGGTTTGTATCTGCTCAACTAACGGAATGGCACTATCAAAAGGTGTGGCCCTTCTAGAGTAGGTGTAGCCTTATTGGAGAAGGTGTGTCACTGTGGGTGTAAGCTTTAAGATCTTCATCCTAGCTTCCTGGAAGAGAGTATTCTGCTAGCAGCCTTCAGACAAAGATGTAGAACTCTTAGCTCAGCCGGCACCATGACTGCCTGGACACTGTCATGCTCCTGCCTTGATGTTACTAGACTGAATCTCTGAACCTGTAAGCCAGCCCTAACTAAATGCTGTCTTTATAAGTACTGCCTTGGTAATGGTGTCTGTTCACAACAGTAAAACCCTAAGACAGAAACTAATAGCAGGGACTGGGGTATTGCTGTGATAGGCCTGACCATGCTTTTGTTTGGAAGAATGTGGATTTGGGGACTTGGGATTTGGAAAGCAGTGGAATGTTTTAAATGGGGCTTAACTGGTCATGCTAGTAGGAATAAGGAAGATTTTGTTTCTGAGGGTGATTTGAACTGTGGAAGTATGGTTCTAGAGGTTTCAGAGGAGAAGAATTTTAGTATGTGGCCTAGAGACTGTTCTTGTTATATTTTGGTGAAGACTGTGGCTGCTTTTTGACATTGTCCAAAGAATGTGTCTGAGGCTAAGGTGAAAATACAATAATTGCCTTGACAAAGAAAGTCTCAGAAATGCCCATCATAGACTTTGTTCTCTGGTTAAATCTCATGAAGACCATTTTAAACAAGCATAGCAAGCTGAGAAAGGAAAAATATAAAATATATGGTTCAAGTACCAGGAAGTAAAACAGAGCTTAATCCTGTGTTCAAAGATATTAAATTGAATTAAGAAAGTAGTGACCTTGGGGCAAGATCCCACCTAATTAAATTCATGTCCAGGCATGTTAGTACAAGTCTTTAATCCCAGGAGGCAAAGACAAGGAGATCTCTGAGTTCAAGGCCAGCCTAGAACAGATTAAGTTCTAGGTGAAGAAAAACTTAAATTCAGGTTTGGAGGACCACACCTTTAATCCCTGTGTTTAGGGGACAGACATGCAGATCTCTGAGTTAAAAGTCAGGTAAGAAGTAAGTTACAGGAGAGCCAAGCTTATGCAGTGAAGGAGTTGGAAAACAGAAAGCTGGTGATAATGTAATAGAAGAAGGGGGTCCATGTTCCAGCCCCAACAAGAACTCTGCAACTTTGGACATGTGTCTCTGGCTTTAGAGTGAAAAATAGAAGGGACTACTGGGACAACTGATGACAGTTCACTGGAGCTAGGAAATTAGTGGTGATTAAGAAGAAACCAGCATTACTGAGGTGAAATCTTCTGGGAAGTGTTTTCTGAGAGCAGAAAGAATCTGTGTTCAACAGATAGCCAAGTTTGTACCTCGTGCTGCCATGAAGGGATCATAAAGAGCAGTTGAGGCTTGGCACTGTAAGAGGCCATGGAAGGCCATTGGTGAACTGCATATCAGTCGTACTTGACAGTCCAGGACTGAAGGGACCATGCAAAGGAGTTGAGATTTGGCACCATGAAGAGAGCCTATGAGAGGCTATTGGTGAAGCCTGGTTGCATTGGCAGACCCCGGCACATTGGAGATGCCAAGTACTATGGGATGGTTACCAAGAACTGCAGCAGCAGTGGAGCAGATCAACCTGAGCTTAGATTGCTATAGAGGACAAAGCTCTGGAGAAGTGATGCGAGTCCTTTGGAGGAGACCAGAAGATCATGTGTGAATCCCAGACATTGAAACAAGAAGCTGTAACATTGAAGCTGCCTTGGAGACCCTAAGATGTTCAAGATGATAGAGCCATGGTTTATCTGCTGAGGAAATCTCCTAACAGGGAGTGGAAACAGTCCAGGAGAAAGAAGTTTATTGCAGTCAACAAAGATGAAAAAGGAGTTGGAGATCTGAAGACCACTGACATCAGCCATGGAGATGCAGAGTTTGGAGTTTGCCCAGCTGGTTTCCTGTATTGCTTTGGAGTTTACAATGAATTGACTGGATGAATCTCAGAAGAGACTGTGAACTTTGGACTTTTAACATTGTTGAGACTGCTGTAGACTATGGGGTCTTTGGAAGTTGGACTAAATGTATTTTTTATTATGCTATGACTAGATATGGCCGTCATAGACTCATATGTTTGAACAAGTCTGTGGGAGTCCTGGAGTAAAATGTGATGGTTTGTATATGCTTGGCCAAGGGAATGACACTATTAGAAGGTGTGGCCCCATGGGAGTAGGTGTGTCACTGTAGGTGTGAGCTTTAAGACCTTCATTCTAGCTTCCTAGAAGTCAGTATTCTGTTAGCAGCCTTCAGATGAAGATATAGAACTCTCAGCTCAGCCTGCATCTGTCTGGATACTGTCATGCTCTTGCCTTGATGATAATGTACTGAATCTCTGAACCTATAAGCCGACTAAATGTTGTCCTTATAAGAACTGCCTTGGTAATGCTGTCTGTTCACAGCAGTAAAACCCTAAGACAGTTGGTAAAACAAAAACAACCTAAATCTAAACCAAGTCCCTAGGAGGGAAAAAAAAAACCAATAATGGCGAAGTTCATGGTGAAAAAAAATAGTCCAGAGTAGAATACAAAGAATGAACAAATGAAAGCACATTCTTTGAGATGGTAAAGAAAACTGACAGACTCCTTGATCTAAGTAACAAAAACCAAAAAAACCAAAAACCAAAAACCAAAAACAAAAACAAAAAAGGGGGAAAGAAAAAGAAAGAAAGGACACAAATTAACAGGATCAGAAATAAACAGGGAAATAAACATAGAAATTCAGACTATTATAATGGAATATTCTAAAAATCTGGACTCCATGAAGTTGGAAAACCTAAAAGAAATGGATGAATTTTTAGATTCAGCCAAATCACCCAAACTAAACCTAGAGAAACTCCAGCCCCACAATTTCATAATGGATATTATAAATGTATTAAATTCACTGAGATTTATAGACTTTAGGATTGTTAAATTTTGAAGTGTTATATTTAATTTACAAGTACATTTTATAGTAAATGTTATAAAGTTAAATAAATAATAAATATATGTATTTCTAGATTTATTTTCCTTATATTATCTCATAACCTAAAAAATATGGAACACTGTACAAAACAACTCTTGCCTTATAATATTAGGCTATAATTTAAAAAGTCATAAAAGTGTGTTTTAAATATTATTTTGATTGTCCTTTTGGTCAACTTGACACATTTTAGAGTTATCTGAGAAGAGGGAACCACAACTGAGAAAATTCCTTCACCAAGTCTGTCAGGATTTGCCACTTACAAGGTTAGAATTTTAGTTGCTGTGCCCAGAAATTGAGTTAGTGTTGTTTCTGAACTAAGTTTGTGTTGTGTTTTCCTTCATGCAGTGGCTTGTCTGGGTTCAAGAGAAAACGGTACAGTGGCAAAGCATGGGTTTGCCTGAGGTGCACCACAAAGTCCATGGGGAATTTGAAGCACGGGGCTGGCATGGTAGCAACCCACCAGTGGGAACCTAGTGAGCTGGGTGGAGACATTTCAGGAGCTCTGGGCAAGAAAGTCTCCAGGAGATAAAACAGGCTGGCCATTGTCAGCCAGGCAGCAGGGGCTGACAGTAGTAGGGTGTAACGTGGGAACTGGCTGGTTCTTTTTAATATTTTTCCGCAACAGGCATTTTTTGATTAACAACTAATGTAGGAGGGCTTGGAGGGCTCAGCTCACTGCTGGTAGTACCACCTCTGGGCCATTGTTCCTAAGATGTATGAGAAAGCAGACCGAAAGAACCAGTTAGTAAGCAGTGCTCTTCCAAGGCCTCTGCCTCTGCTTCTGCTTCAGCTTCTGCCCTCATTTCCTCTTTTCTTGAGTTTTTGCTCTGACTTCCCTCAGTGATAGGGTGTTGTCAACTGAGAGTTGTAAGATGAAATAAACTCTTTCCTTCCCAAGTTCTTACAGTCATGGTGTTTTATCATAGCAATAAAAAGCCTCACCAAAACAAATATAAATGGCATGAACAGAACAGAGCATAAAGTAGGGAAGAAAGTTATATAGAAATCAAGTGTTTCTCTGATTGATGTTAGCATAATCTAGATTTATTTTCTAGATTTATTTTCCTTATATCATCTCATAACCTAAAAAATATGGAACACTGTACAAAACAACTATTGCCTTATAATATTAGGCTATAATTTAAAAAGACAAAAAAGTGTGTTTTAAATATTATCTTGATTGTCCTTTTGGTCAACTTGACACATTTTAGAGTTATCTGAGAAGAGGGAACCACAACTGAGAAATAAATAGCTGGCTATAATAAATAAAAATGCATGTTATTTTCCAAAGAGCAATCAACAAAAAAGATTTAAAGATAAAAAGAATCAAAATATTGCCATAAGCTCTGTTCATATAAAAGGCAGAAGTCAAGAGCTATAGAATTTCAGCCACAAGAATATTATGTGACACAGAATTCTATGTCATGTATTCAAAGAATTAGTTAACTACAAGTTTGAATATACACTGGAGAATTAATATAATTTATTATGGCATTATTAATATTTATTATATAGGCTTGGTACAATGGAAGCAAACCTGGATACTCATATAAGGTGACTAAAAAACTCAGACTTCATTGTAATGTACCACTCCCCTTTAGATTTCAACCACTGAAAGAAGATGAAATAGAAAAAGAGTGGGAACTGACTTTATAAATAACTACTCATTTACTTATTTTTTGAAACTACATCTTACTAGGTAGGTAAGACTGGCTTCAAATTTGCCATCCTGCTTCTCTAGCCTCCTAAGTGCTAGAATTACATTAGCAGACCTGCCACATGTGATAAATTTATGTAGACTTATGTCTAAGTTATTGTTCTACTGCTGTGAAAAGGCACCATGACCAAGGCAACTCTCATGAAAGAAAGCATTTAAATGGGAGCTTGCTTACAGTTTCAGAGGGTTAGTCCGTTATCATCACGGTGGGGAGTCTGGCAGGAGGCGTGGCAGGCAGAGTGCTAGAGAAGTAGTTGAGAGCTACATCCTGCTCTGCAGGCAGAGAGGGAGAGAGAGACTGACTGGGCGTGGCTCGGGGTCTGAAATCTCAAAGCCTACCCCGAATAACAAACACACTTGCATTAAGAAGGCCACACCTCCTAATCTTTCTAGTCACCTCAAACTGATTCACTCCCTGCAACTAAGCATTCAGACATAAGAGCCTACGGAGGCCGTTCTCGTTCTAACCACCACACTCCACTCCCTGGCCCTGTAGCTTGTAGCTGTATCACAATGCAAAACCGCATTCAGTTCATAGTCTATCACAGTCTCATTACTGTTTAAAAGGCCAGAGTTTCTTCTGAGAATCATGGCAATCTCTTCATTATACCCCACTGTAAAAGTCAAAATCAAAAACAGATCACATACTTCCAACGTATGCTGGTACAGAAATATACATGACCATTCCAAAAAAAAGCTAGCATAGTGAGGAAATAATGGACCAAAGCAAGACTAAAAAACAGCAGGAAGACTCCAAGTTCTGAATCTCGATGTCAGATGTCACAGTGTTCTTCAGCACTTTAAGTCCTTTCAACTGTGTGGACTGTGGTAATACATTTCTCCCTCATGGGCTGGTATCACAGCTAGTGTGCAGCTCTCCTTAACGGGGATCTCATGGTATCACAGCTAGTGTGCAGCTCTCCTTAACGGGGATCTCATGGTATCACNGGGATCTCATGGTATCACAGCTAGTGTGCAGCTCTCCTTAACGGGGATCTCATGGTATCACAGCTAGTGTGCAGCTCTCCTTAACGGGGATCTCACGGTATCACAGCTAGTGTGCAGCTCTCCTTAACAGGGATCTCATGACTCTGGGATATGATGGCTTGAATGAGAATGGCTCCATAGACTCACATATCTGAATGCTTAGTCACCAGAGGGCGATGCTCTGTGAAAGGATTAGAAGGATTAGCTGTGGCTTTGTTGGAGGTAGCATGTCACTGGGGGTGGGCTTTGACATTTCAAAGCCCATGCCAAGACCAGTGTCTCTGCCTTGCCTTCTCCCTCTCCCTACCCTCCCCCTCTCCCCTTTCTCTCCGGATGTAGCTCTCAACTGATCCCCAGCACCATGACCGTCATAGCTGCCGCTCTGTCTCCAGCCATAACGGACTAAGCATCTGAAGCTGGTGGCACACCATCAATTAAATGATTTTTTAAAAATATTTTAAAATAAATTGTATTAGTTTAATAAAAACAAACAGATAAATCAAAAAGTTTGCCAAGGAGCAGAAAACATGTAGGTGTTGGGAATTTTCGAGAGTACCTTGGCGTATGAGGGCTATTCTGTGATCTGGTTCTTTTTTTTTTATTCGATATATTCTTTATTTGCATTTCAAATGACTTCTCATTTCCTGGCTCCCCCTCCCCAAAAGTCTCATAAGCCCTCTTCCCTCCCCCTGTTCCCCCATCCACCCCTTCCAATTTCCCTGTTCTGGTATTCCCCTACTCTGCTGCACTGAGCCTTTCCAGAACCAGGGGCCACTCCTTCCTTCTTCTTGGACATCATTTGATATGTGGATTGTGTCTTGGGTATTCAAAGTTTCTAGGATAATATCCGCTTATCAGTGAGTGCATACCATGAGTGTTCTTCTGAGACTGGGTTACCTCACTTAGGATGATGTCCTCCAACTCCAAACATTTGTCTAAGAATTTCATGAATTCATTGTTTCTAATGGCTGAATAGTACTCCATTGTGTATATATACCACATTTTTTTGTATCCATTCCTTCGCTGAGGGACATCTGGG
>BDUI01000070.1:666627-679564 GCA_002335545.1 Apodemus speciosus
TATGCAGCAAAATGTAGGGTCCTGTTTATGTATCCAGTCTGTTAGTCTATGTCTTTTTATTGGGGAATTGAGTCCATTGATGTTAAGAGATATTAAGGAATAATGATTATTACTTCCCGTCATTTTTGATGTTACCTTTATGTTTGAGTGGTTATCTTCTTTTGGGTTTGATGAAAGAAGATTACAATCTTGTTTTTTCCAGGGTGTCGTTTCCCTCCTTGTATTGGAGTTTTCCTACTATTATCCTTTGTAAGGCCAGGTTTGTGGAAAGATATTGTGTAAATTTGGTTTCTCCATCTATGGTGGATCGAGAGTTTTGCTGGGTATAGTAGTCTTGGCTGACATTTGTGTTCACTTAAGAGTCTGCATGAGATCTGCCCAGGATCTTCTAGCTTTCATGGTAAGAAATCTGGTATAATTCCGTTAGGTCTTCCTTTATATGTTACTTGGCCTTTTTCTCTTACTGCCTTTAATATTCTTTCTTTGTTTAGTACATTTGGGGTTTTGATTATTATGTGACAGGAGGTATTTCTGCTCTGGTCCAGTCTGTTTGGAGTTCTGTAGGCTTCTTGTATATTCATGGGCATCTCTCTCCTTTGGTTAGGGAAGTTTTCTTCCAATATTTTGTTGAAGATATTTCTGGCCTTTTAAGTTGTATATCTTCGCTCTCATCTATACTCATAATCCTTAGGTTTGGTCTTCTCATTGTGTCCTGGATTTTCTGGATGTTTTGGGTTACAAGCGTTTTGCATTTTGCATTTTCTTTGACTGTTGAGTCACTGGTTTCTATGGTATCTTCGACATCTGAGATTCTTACTTCTATCTCTTGTATTCTGTTGTTGATATTTGCATCTATGTCCCCTGATTTCTTCCCACGATTTTCTATATCCAAAGTTGTCTCCCTTTGTGATTTCTTAGTTGTTTCTACTTCTGTTTTTAAATCCTGGATAGTTCTGGTCAGTTTCTTCACTTGTTTGTTTGCATTTTCCTGTAATTCTTTAAGAGATTTTTGTGTTTCCACATTCATGACTTCTGCCTGTTGACTCAATTTCTCCTGCATTTCTTTAAGTGATTTTTGTGTTTCCATTGTAAGGGCTTCTATCTTATTCATGTTCCCTTGTATTTCTTTAAGAGATTTATTTATGTCCTTTTTGTGTTCCTCTAACAGCTTCATGACCAGTGATTTTAAATCCAAATCTTGTTTTTCCGGTGTGTTGGGGTATCCAGAACTTACTGTTGTTGGAGAATTGGGTTCAGATGCTGCCATATTGCCTTGATTTCTGTTAGCAATGTTCCTACTTTTGCCTTTTGCCATTTGGTTATCTCTGGTGTTAGTTGGTCTTGTTGTCACCTGTTGTTGTTTGAACCTCCTGTGAGCCTGTAAGGCTATTTCTGCCCCTCTGGATGACTGGGTTTCCCCTGGCAGAGACTGCTGATGTGCTGCCCTCCTCTTGGGTGCCCTTGGAGTCCTGGTGTGTCTTGCCCCAAGCAATGCTATACTCGGTTTGTCTCTCTGAAACTGGTGCTGCCCATCTGCTCCGTCAGGGAAATTGCCAGGCATTCTGCAGGGCAAGGGATCCCCCCCCCCCCMCGACCAGGTTGGTGCACAGATGGCCGCCAAGCTGCCCAGGCCCTAGGTGCACAGATGGCCGCCAAGCTGCCCAGGCCCTAGGTGCAGGCAAAAGCCTGACAGGCTTATGCTGCGGCAGCCCTAATAGATTCTGTAAGATAAAAATTCTGCAGAAGGGAGGCAGAAAAAATGTCTCTTAGGGCTGGCAGAGACCCAAGTATCTAGAAGCCATAATCTTTCATTTGGCATCCTTTTGATTCTCCTCTATTCCTGGTAGCCAAGACCCTATATAGATTCAAAAAAATAATTTGTAACTCACTTTTTTAAGTCTTATTGCTGGCCCATGACCACCTTAAGGACCATAATGTTTTGCCTCAGAATATGACTTTGCAAAAGAGATTCTTCCGAGATTCCTAAGAGTACGGAAGTTCAATCTGTTATTCTAACAAGTCCTTCCGAAATACTCAGTCTGGTCTGAGACTAAGGACTCAGGCTAAAATATCTTACATATGAATTAGMACTAGCTAAGAGCTCTCTCTCTCTCTATAGAGGTTTGCAGGGCTGCCGCTTTTGTCTTTCTAACGCCAATGGAGTCAATAACAGCCCTGGTTTAACCAGGTACAGAGCTCAGACTTCAGCTCATGAAATATTAATGAGGCTATGTAAAACCTAAGGAAAGATTTACAGAATTTAGATTGTCTGACATTAGGAGTTATAGGAGATTTTAAGTTTTACAGACAAAAGCTAGATATTAGATAGAACTTACTCATAAAACCTCATTTAATCTAATCTAAAAATGTCTTTGCCCATGTTTAAGTCTCCAAGTTTGTTTCACAAGATACTCTTTATCTAGCTGATTCCACATTCCTGAATCAGGTTATGTAAATTGTTCTTGCTTGGCTAGCTGCATCTTTTATTATGTAGAGTCAGAATAACAACTTTGGCTAAATCCAGGTGTGGAGCACATTGCAGATTTTCAACTCATGGCTTAAGGATGCTAGTAAGGTTTGCTCAGTTAGCCACACTTTTAAGTATGTAATTGTCAGAGCCAGACGCTCAAGTAGGGAGCTCTAAAATGGGCCCCTTACTAGAGAAAATATACGCCTTTTCTACAATGTAAAGAATCCTGCGTGTGTGTCTTCATTTTTTCACCGACCTGTATCCTCCTGGTCCTCAGAAAGAAATTTTGTGGTTTCGCCTGCAACCGAAGCTCCCACGAGGGTCTACGGCTTGCAGCAGGCTTAGACCCAAGCGACGTTAGCTTTGGACTATGTCTGCATACCTGGCACTGTCAGATCTCTCTGGTTTCTTGGAGCAAAGATGGTTGAGCGTCCCTGGGAGTGCCCGGCAGTCTGCAGGGCAAACACCCCCGACCGGGTTGGCACACAGAAGGCCCACCGAGCTGCCCTGGCCCTGGGTGCAGGCAAAAGCCTGAGCAGCTTAGACCCAAGCAGTGTTAGCCTCTGGCTGTGTCTGCATAGCTGGCTTTGTCAGATCTCTCTGGCATCCAGGAACCAAGATGGCGGAGCGCCCCTGGAAGTGCCGGGCAGTCTACAGGGCAAATGACCCCCTGACTGGGTTGGCACACAGCCAGCCCGTCAAGTTTCCCAGGCCCTGGGTGCAGGCAAAAGCCTGATAGGCTTAGACCCAAGTGATGTTATACTTGGGCTATGTCTGTGTAGTGTACCTGGCGCTGTCTGTTAGACCTCTCTGACTTCAGGGGAACCGAGATGGTGAAGCGCCCCTGGAAGTGCTGGGCAGTCTGCAGGGCAAATGACTCCCTGACTGGGTTGGCCCACAGACAGCCCGCTGAGCTGCCCAGGCCCTCAGTGCAGGCAAAAGCCTGACAGGTTTAGTCCCAAGAGATGTTAGCTTTGGACTAAGTCTGCGTACCTGGTGCTGTCAGATCTCTCTAGTGCTTTTTTTTTTTTTTTTTTTTTTTAAACAATAAGATTTTCATTGGTCATGGTATCTGTTCTCAGCAATAGAATAGTGACTAAGACAGAAATTGGTACCAGGGAGTAATACATTGCTTGACAGGAATTGCTGTGCTGTATGTCAGAGGAATATGGAAAACTTGGACACTTCAGACTAGAAAAGTGGTTAGATGCTTTAAGGGAGTATGGGTGGGGCACAATGGGCTATGCTAGCAAGGATAGTAGTGGTGAGAGCAGCATGGGACCATCTCATGAAGCTTCAGAGCAGAGTAATAGTAAGTGGCTTAGAGACTATTCTTATAACATTTTGATAAGAAATGTGGTTATTTTTTCTTGCCCTTGTCCTAAAACTCTGCTTGAGGCTAAATTAAAGAGTTTTGGATTAATAGCATTGGCAGAGGAGATGTCAAGACAGTCTATTATCAACTCTGATCTGTAGTTATTAGTAATCCTAGTTAATATAGATCTTATGCAGATCTCTAATGAAAAAGAACAAGGTGGACAAAAAGAAATACAAAATGTAAAGTCTGAGGAGAAAATGAGCACTCAGAAATGAGCACTAAGTTTAGTGCTCAAGGAGATAAATAGTTTAAAGAAAAGTACCATGATATATAAAATAAAAGGAGTGGTACTTTCAGGGCAAGACCCCACCCAACTAAGCTTCTAACTTATAAAAAAGGAACAAAATGAAATGTTAAGCAGGGAAGGTAACCATCACTAACAGAAAGCCAATGCAAATGAAATTGAAAGAGGGGGACCATATTTTAGTTCCATTAAGCCCCAGAACTTGGCAGTTTTGGCCATTGTGATTCTGGCTTTAAGTCAAGGATACAAGAAGGAGACTATAGAATCTTTCTCATGGCTAAGGGAAGCTGCAAGGCCACTGAAAAAAAAAAAAGCTGTGAGAGTAAACCCCACAAATTTAGAGATGTCAGAATCATGGAACACCTGTGAAGCAATGTTGCAGATCAGGGATGGAATCAGTTCATGAGAGGAAAGTATGCTGGAGTAAACCTGAAAGGTTTTGGAGATCTGAAAAATACTTCGACATATGACATGAAGATGTAGAATTTGGAGTTTGCCTGCAAGGCTTTAGTCTTGCTTTGGTCCAGTATTTCCTCCCTATGTTCCCTTTCCTTCTTTTTGGAATGGTCATGTATAACTCTGTGTCACTGTATATTGGAAATATGTGACTGCCTTTTGATTTTAGAGTGGGAAATAGTGAAGAGATTGCCATGAGTCTTAGAAGAAACTCTGGGCTTTTAAACAGTGATAAGACTGTGATAGACTATGAGGACTATAGGGACTTTTGAAGTTGAACTGAATGCATTTTTGCATTGTGAAATGGCTACAAGCTACAGGGCCAGGGAGTGGGGTATGATGGTTTGAATGAGAATGGCCTCCATAGGCTCATATATTTGAATGCTTACTCACCAGGGAGTAGATCAGTTTGAGATGATTAGAAGGATTAGGAGGTATGGCCTCATTTTTGTGGAGGTGTGTTATTAGGGGTGGGCTTTGAGGTTTCAAAGCCAATGATTGGCCATCTTTGTCTCTGTCTCCCAATCCTCATGGAATATTCCTGATGCTGTTGTTTACCTTCTACAGTTTGAGGATAGGTCATTATTGCTGAAGATACCACACGCTTCAGACACAAGAATCAAGAATCAGTATGGATCTAATTTTAGGACTTCTGCACTATGGACTAGCTTTCATGGTACCAGAGATACTATGTGATCTGGTGGTGGTGGTGGGGGGTGGGTGGCACTCAGTCATCCTATGAAACACAAAAATGACAAGCACAGTAGGATGTCCTTACTGGCACTCATATCTTGGAGGTAACCAATAGCTGTCTAATTGGACATAACAGGAGGAATGTAGCCAACTACTCATGGCTAGTGCTGTCATGAAGCTTGAAGGAGAACCTATTATTGCCACTGTATTAAAGCAGCATAATTCCTAACTGTATTCTGAAATCCTATCTACATAGCCATGTATAAGTGTAGCTAATATCCAATATATACAAAGAACTCAAGAAGTTAGACTCCAGGAGAACCAAATAAGCCTATTAAAAATGGGGTACAGAGCTAAACAAAGAATTCTCAACTGAGGAATATCAAATGGCCGAGAAGCACCTAAAGAAATGTTCAGCATCCTTAGTCTTCCAGGAAATGCAAATCAAAACAACCCTGAGATTCCACCTAATACCAATCAGAATGGCAAAGATCAAAAACTCAGGCAACAGCAGATGCTGGTGAGGATATGGAGAAAGAAGAATACTTCTCCATTACTGGTGGGATTGCAAACTGGTACAACCACTCTGGAAATCAGTTTGGTGGTTCCTCAGAAAATTGGACACAGTACTACCTGAGGACCAAGCTATACCACTCCTGGGCATATACCCAGATGATGCTTCAACATGTAATAAGGACATATGTTCCACTATGTTCATAGCAGCCTTATTTATAATAGCCAGAAGCTAGAAACAACCCAGATGTCCCTCAGCAGAGGAAATGAATACAGAAAATGTGATATATTACACAATGGAGTACTACTCAGCTATTTAAAACAACGACTTCAAGCAAATGGATGGAATTAGAAAATATCATCCTGAATGAGGTAACCCAGCCACAAAAGAATACACATGGTATGTACTCACTGATACGTGGATATTAGGAAAAAAGCTCAGAATACCCAAGATACAACTCACAGACCATATGAAGCTCAAGAAGGAGGAAGACCAAAGTGTGGATGCTTCAGTCCTATTTAGAAGGTGGAACAAAATCACAATGGGATGTAGAGGGAGGTAGGGACCTGGGAGGAAGAGAGGAAGGGGAGGGAAAAGAGGGACAGGGTCAGGTGTGGGAGGAGACAGGGGAGATAGATGGATAGAGGGTCAGAAAACCGAATGGATATGTGTAGCAGTAGGGCATAGGGAACTGGGGGTAGCCACTAGAAAGTTCCAGATGCCAGGAAAGCAAGAAGCTCCCAGGATCCAAGGGGGATAACAGCTGAAATACCCAATAAAAGGGAGAGAGAATCTGTAGAGACCATATCCATTAGTAAGGCATGGTCCCTGGTTGAGGTATGGGGCCACTCACCTATCTCAAAAATATTAATCTAGAATTGTTCCTATCTAATGGAAATGCTGGGGAAAAGAGTAGAGCAGAGACTGAAGGAAAGACCATCCAGAGACCACCCCACCTAGGGATCCATCCCACATGCAGACACCAAACCCAGACACTATTACTGATGCCAAGAAGTTCTTGCTGATAGGAGCCTGGTCTAGCAGTCCCCTGAGAGACTCTGTTAGAGCTTGACTAATACAGATGCATATGCTCACAGCTAACAATCAGATTGGGCATGGGGACCCCAATGGAGGACTTATAGGAAGGACTGAAGGAGCTTAAGGGGTTTGCAACCCCATAGGAGGAACAATAATATCAACTAACCAGAGCTCCCAGAGCTTCCAGGGACTAAACCACCAACCAAAAATATACACGGAAGGAACCTTGGCCCCAGCTGTATATGTAGCAGAGGATGGCCTTTTTGGATATCAATGGGAGGGGAGGCCTTTGGTCCTGTGAAGGCTTGATGCACCAGTGTAAGGGAATGCTAGGGTGGGGAGGGGTCAGTGGGTGGGTGGGTGGGTGGGGAAGTACCCTCATAGAAGCAGGGGTAGGGGGAATGGGATGGGGCTTGCAGAGGGGAAACTAGGAAGGGGGATAACATTTGAAATGTAAATAAATAAAACAACCAAATAAATAAATAAATAAATAAATAAATAAATAAGATTTCTTAGGGTTTTGAGCAGATTAAAAAAAAAGAAATTGAAAAGCAATGCACATTGAACATTTTCTACCACTTAGTATGTTGAGTGTGCTTCATAATTAACTGCTTTAACTTTAGATACTGTCTTTGCAGAATTTAGTAGATTAGACATCAGATATAAGAAACAGTTTCTATGAAAACCTTCAATTTAATAAAAATGTTTGTCATTCCTCTTTCAATTAATTTAGTAATGTTTTTCATGTCAAGAAATTTAACTGTATTATTTTCTCTAAAAATATTCAATATAACAATTTTATTTAAAAAAGAATTATCTTAGAACTATTGGTAGAGAAGGATGATTGTAAATGTTAAAATACCATATGATTACAGGTCTTATGTGTGTAGTGCTTTATATGTTGTAGTGATGAAACTCTACTGGAAAAGAAATAATATCCAAACTAATTCTGGAAAAAAAAGAAAAATACTTATATCTCAATTTTAGATCTTGAAGACCATAAAATTTGTCAGAAAATATTAATTTATGACCAGGAAGAAAAGTGTCCTATTACCTGAATCTCTTCAGTAACTGACTTAAACTGGGGAACACGCTCTGTCATGTTTTTAACCAGTTCTACTGCATTATCAAATCCCTTTACGTATTCTCCATACATCTTAAGGAATGGTGCCAACTTTTGCAGGATATCTCCAATTCTGGGTGTAGTTTCCCTGTATTAAATATAAAAATCTCGTTAATGTTTCGTACAGAATAAGGAAATCTATAGGCCCAAAGATAGAGTAGCCACTCCGTAACATCTGCTCTAGTAGTCTCTGCTCTAACACTTGGAAGACAGTTTTCAAGAGTTAGCTTAGGAACTCACAAAGAGCTTATGCAACTCATACATGAGTGCCCATGGCACAGAATCACTTAGAGCACAGAAGCGATTTTACCTGCTGAGTGAAACACGTACATGCAGTCCCACATCTACCAGTAGTTTTATGTACAGCTTTGGAACTATATTTAGTATAGCTGTGGTGTGTGATGCATCTGCTTTTCTTTATAAGCTATGAAGCACTGCCCTGTATGTACGTCTTAGGCACAGAAGTCCCGTTTCTGTCTTACCATTCTTGCATTCGCTTCTCCAGCTCAGGTAATAGGAATTTACTATGGAAGGCATTTATTGATGAAATGTTAGAAAAGATTTTATTCACCATCTCTGCAGGAAATGAGCCTCGATTTGCTTCTTCTAATAGTTTGCAATAAAATACCTGAATGAAAGAATAAAGCAAATGTCACTTTAGATTTGTGGGCTAGCCAGTTTTCACTGCGCTGACCTGCCCTGGGCTGGAAACATTAGCTTGCAGAGTAAATGGGGGAAGCTTATGGTTTAGGAAATCATTGACTCTGAAATGTAGGAAGAACTTTATGTTTTGATTCTGAAGAATTTTAAATGAGGGTTAGGAAGATTTGTTTATAACTAAAACTATACCCCTACATATATGGAATTTATTTACCTTTCTTCCAGAATGTTAAAGTAGATAGATAATGAAGTGTTTCTATGCAGAGAATTTTCAGCTGATGAGGAGGGCTTTACATTCGCATCTATGGCTATAATTACGCGTCGTGAAAAGATTTTATTATGCATACAATGTGATATTTTCACTCACTATGTTTTGAATGATGTCTATAGCTATTATAAATTGCTCTCACTGTGAGTAATGGTTAGTGTTAACTGTCAAGGAATCACCTGGGACATGAGTCTGTGGGCACCTCTGTGGGCAACTGTCTTAATTGCATTGACAGAGATGGGAAACCTGCCCACGTGGGTAGCCACATTCCCAGCTGGGATCGTGGAATCAGTAGAGAAGAGGTGCTGAGCAGCCCAACACACTAGTTGCTCTTTGCTTCTTGACTATGACTACAATGTGATATGCTTCATCAAGATCCTGCCCTCTTGACCTTCCTGCCATGATGGACCGTATCCAAGTCTTAAACTGTGAGTCAAAATGAATCCTCCCCCTTTAAGTTGTCTTTCTCAGGCTTTACATCACAGCAACAGATGGTAATGAAGGTGGAGAAGTCTGCTGCTGCCTCCCATGCTCCCTTTAGAAACTGTATGTATCTTGAATAGGGAGTAGATAACTTAGTTCCCATAGAACTAAGACAATGAGTGAACAAAACCAACAAAACTCTTTAGTTCTCAGATTTTCATCTGCTTTTTAATAAATAATAATACCTGACTATGTGAATACTTTGTGTGTTCAGGGATCTTCTGCACCTGTAACATTTACTGCAGAGATAAGTGGCAAAAACAAACATCCTTGGCTCTTGGCTATACTCTGCTCAGACTACCATACCTAACTGTCATTTTGTTAAAATCAGACAGAATAAAATCTGTTCCTTTACCATGTCCAAAGGACTATTAATTTTCTAAATTTACCTAACTGCACTTTATTATTGAGAGGCCAAAAGTACCACAAAATTATCTCCTTAAAGACTCTGACAGATGGGGCACTGTACTAATTAATACACTAAAACATCTAAAACATCAAAAAAGTAGTAAAAATAATTTGGCACCAGAGGAAGTGGCGGGGGGGGGGGGGGGAGGGAGACAGAGACACACAGAGAGATATAGCAAGAGATCGAGATGGAGAGAGGGGGAAATAAGAGGAGGAGAAAGAGGAGAGGAAGAGGAGGGGGGAGGATGAGAAGGAGGAGGAGGAGGGGAAGAGGGAGAGGAGGAAAGAAACAATTTGCCTATAAGAAAAGCCCTTTTTTCACCTTAGGAACATTTCCAAGACTGCATTTCCCCACAGGGATTGACTCTGTTTTATGGTAAAGTTCCTTGTCAGAGAATCTGAACTACAACTTCATTGCTGCACAGAATACAAACTTTAAATTGGCTTCACAAAATCCATACAACCAGTGTAGGGTTGACCCTGGGAACCAAGATAAGATGTGCCTAGGACCATGTGTTTCTATGAAATCCCAATTTACCAGAGGCCAAACTAGAATGAGACTCACAACAAACATATAAACATGGCATCTTCCTCTTTACAGCACTGTAAGAGCACAGTGCATCTCTAAGTGACCCTGTGGAAAGTGTATGGATGAAACCAGGCTCAAGGCTGCACTAGAGTTAAAGTACAAAATGTGGTAGAGTGGGACCATGCATGCAATAAATACTGTCTGGATGATGAAGCCAGGTTCCATACATGGCTAAGCAAGGGATCTATCTCTCAGAGCCCTGAGGCATGACACAGTGCAACACATCAGACAAGACAGGGCCACCCATAACCACCAATGGCCTATTTAGATTGTAGTAGTTGACACTGCCTCTCAAGAGCACAATAATTTGTCAAGAAATAAGAACAATGTTTGACATTATGGAATACAGCTATGCTGTGACTTTTACATAGAAACCTAGACTCTTAGGAATTACAAACATCTTGTATTCAGCAAATTTATCAGTGAGGCTGTGAACATTTCCTTAAAGCAAGTAAATTTCACTCCCAAACAACCCAGGCCTGCACTGCAGCTCCTGAAATGCTTCCATACCTAGGGCCAAACAATGAATGACAGCAAAGTTACCTGATCTAGGAGGTTGAGCCGGCTGACATAAGCTCTTTCTGTAAGCAAAAGTTCAGTAGCTATTTTGTGAAGTTTCTGCTCATTAGTCTCCTAAAAAAAATCAAACAGGTATTTACATATAAGAAAAGGTAACTTACACATTTTCTGAAGTAACAAACAATCAGAAAGCTAAATCAAAGGGGATTTTCCCAAATGTTTCAGGAACATGACGATGGGTGATCAGACCTGTACAGTCTGTGCCTGGTAGCATCACTGCTCACTGTTTTTTTAGAATGTTTTCTTTCTTGGTGTCCAGTACCATACTTCATTTGCTTTTACCTCCTGCTTACATATAGTACCACACTGTCTTAATTATTAACTCTTATAAGTAACATGTTGCCTTTAAAAATATATTTTGAAATATATGATCATAAATATTAAGAGAAAACAGTAAGATGCATTACCATGTGCCCAATGCTAAAGCACAACTATCAGTTTATCCCAATCTTTTTCCAAGTATGCCTTCTCTCACCTCCTACTTTTTTATCTTTTTGGATAGGGAATCATTGTGCTGTCCTGACTGGCCTGGAACTGACTAGCTTTGTAGATTAGGCTGACCTTGAACTCACAGAGATCTGACTGTCTCTACTTCCCAAATGTAGGGACTAAAAGTATGCACCAGTAATCCAGACCTCATCTAATCTATAATTAAATCTAATTTTACTGTTTGCTCCTTAAATAGGTACATTTATTTAACTGTTAAATTTATTTGTATAGGCCATTTTCTCTCTGGTGACTGTACAAGGCAGGTATCACCAGGAGTGCAGGGAACATAGGAATGGCAGAGCATCTGGGACAGGGTCTTCCCGGGCTCAATGTGCATCCAGGAGCTGGGCTGCTCCACAGCCATCTGTGCACTGGTCCTGCCAGGGGAGAACTGGGACTCCCAGAATCTCCAGGGAGTGTTTTGACTTACGGATTTGGAGGAGAGACCACCATTTTCTCTCCAGTGACTGTCCAAGTTAAATCAGAATCAGATAAATGTTCTAAACAATCCCATAACCCCTAAAGAAATAGAAGTAGTCATTAATAGTCTCCCAACCAGAAAAAGGCCAGCACCAGATAGGTTTAATGCAGAGTTCTGTCTGACCTTCAAAGAAGACCTAATACCAATACTCTTCAAATTATTCCACAAAATAAAAAGAAAAGGAACACTACCCAATTTGTTCTATGAAGCCACAATTACCCTGATACATAAACTACATGAAGACACAGAAAGAAAAAGAACTTTAGATCAATTTCCCTTATGAATATCGATGTAAAAATACTCAATAAAACTCTTGCCAACTGAATCCAAGAACTCATCAAAACAATCATCCACCATGATCAAGTAGGCTTCATCCCAGGGATGCAGGGATGGTTCAATATATGGAAATCCATCATTGTAATCAACTATATAAACAAACTCAAAGTAAAAAATAAAAACCACATGATCATTAGCTGCTGAGAAAGCATTTGACAAAATCTAATACCCCTTCATGATAAAAGAGTTGGAAAGATCAGAAATTCAAGGCCCATACCTAAACATATTATAAGCAATATACAGCAAACCAGTAGCCAACATCAAACTAAATGGAGAGAAACTTGAAGTAATCCCAGGAAAATCAGGGACTAGACAAGGCTGTCCACTCTCTATCTGTTCAATATAGTACTCAAAGTTCTAGCCAGAGCAATTAGACAACAAAAGGAGGTCAAAGGAATACAAACTGGAAAGGATGAAGTCAATATATCACTATTTGTAGATGATATGATAGTATACTTAAGTGACCACAAAAATTCCACCAGAGAACTCCTAAACCTGATAAACAACTTCAGCCAAGTAGCTGGATGTAAAATTAACTCAAAGAAATCAGTAGCCTTTCTACCCAGTTGTCCCTTAACGGAGGAGTGGATACAAAAAATGTGGTATATATACACAATGGAGTACTATTCACCCACTAGAAACAATGAATTCATCAAATTCTTAGAGAAATGGATGGAGCTGGAGAGCATTATACTAAGTGAAGTAACCCAGTCTCAAAAGAATACCCA
>BDUI01000070.1:679801-704585 GCA_002335545.1 Apodemus speciosus
GGGAACAGGGGGAGGGAAAAGGACATGTGGGACATTTGGGGGGTGGGGAACCAGGAAAAGGGAAATGAAATGTAAATAAAGAATATATCCAATAATAATAAAAAAAACCAATGTACTTCTAGAGATCAAGTAATGTGAAAGACATTATCATGGTTCTTATATTAATCATGGCTTACATGTATTGCAAGGCTAAAATAAGTGATTAAATAAAATTGTTGTTAATTAAAAATAAAAGAGGCTGAGAAAGAAATTAGGGAAACAATACCCTTCACAATAGTCACATATAATATAAAATACCTTGTGACTCTAACCAGGAAAGTGAAAGATGTATATGACAAAACCTTCAAGTCTCTGACGAAAGAAATTGAAGAAGATCTCAGAAGGTGAAAAGATCTCCTAGGCTCATGGATCAGCAGGCTTAATATAGTAAAAAATGGCCATCTTACCTAAAGCAATCTACAGATTCAATGCAATTCCCATCAAAATTCCAAATCAATTCTTCATAGAGTTAGAAAGAGCCATTTCCAAATTTATCTGGAATAACAAAAACCTAGGATATAAAAAACTATTCTTAACAATAAAAGTACCTCTGGCAGAATCACCATCCCTGATCTCAAGCTATACTACAGAGCAATAGTGATAAAAACTGCATGGTATTGGTACAGTGACAGGCACATAGATCAATGGAATAGAATTGAAGACCCAACAGAAACAAACCCAGATACCTATGGTCACTTGATCTTTAACAAAGGAACTAAAACCATCCAGTGGAAAAAGACAGCATTTTCAACAAATGGTGCTGGTTCAAGTGGCAGTCAACATGTAGAAGGATGCATATTGATCCATTCTTATCTCCCTGTACAAAACTCAAGTCCAAGTGGATCAAAGACCTCAATATAAAACCAGACACACTGAATCTACTAGAAGAGAAAGTGGGGAAGAACCTGGAGCACATGGGAACAGGGGAAATTTTCCTGAACAGAATTCCAATAGCTTATGCTCTAAGATCAAGAATTGACAAATGGGACCTCATAAAATTGCAAAGCTTCTGTAAGGCAAAAGACATTGTCAATAGGAGAAAATGGCAATCAACAGATTAGGAAAAGATCTTTACCAATCACACAACTGATAGAAGGCTAATATCCAATATATACAAATAACTCAAGAAGGTAGACTCCAGAGAGTCAAATAACCCTATTAAAAATGGGGTACAGAGCTAAACAAAGAATTCTCAACTGAGGAATAGCGGATGGCTGAGAAATACCTAAAGAAATGTTCAACATCCTTAATCATCAGGGAAATGCAAATCAAAGCAACCCTGAGATTCCACCTCACTTCCACAATCCACTTTGATCCTTCTTAGAAAGTGGATCAAAATACCCATGGCTCACAGTCAACCAATAGACTGAGCATAGGGTCCCCAATGGAGGAGCTAGAGAAAGGACCCAAGGAGCTGAAGAGGCTTGCAGCCCCATAGGAGGAACAATAATATATACAAATCAATACCTCCAGAGCTCACAGGGACTAAACCACCAACCAAAGAGTACACATGGAGGGACCCATAGCTCCAGCTACATATGTAGCAGGGAATGGCCTTTTCAGACATCAATGAGAGGAGAGACCATTGGTCCTGTGAAGGCTTGATGCCTCAGTGTAGGGGAATGCCAGGTCAGGAAATTTGGAAGGGGGGGTTGGTAAGCAGGGGGAGGGGGGATTGGATGTGGGGTTTTCAGAGGGGTAAGCAGGAAAGGGGATACCAATTGAAATGTAAATAAAGCAAAGATGTAATAAAATAAAAAATAAAAAATTATTTCCATAACCTTGTTTCATGATGATAGGAAATTTTTCTTGTTAGGTTTCTAACTCCTTTAGTCAACTGCAGTACTTCAATAAGAATCCCAGCATTTGATAAAAAACAAGTAGTGATCTTCCATGTAACTACAATTTTGTAATTATTATGACTTTGACAAAATCTCAGAGGGCTGGTTTTCAAGAACTTGTGCGTGATGATCAAACTGTAAACTCTCCCATCCTGGCACCACCCCATTTCATCGGTCTGTCTATAGTCCATGCAGTTTGGACAACCAAGTCCTATGAATGGTCATGCCTAAGAACACACACACACACACACACACACACACACACACACACACACACACACACAACAATTAGTGAAAAAAGAGTCCATGAATTTGAAGGGATATGGTTTGAAGGATCGTGGGGAGGGGTATATGGGAAGGCGAGGAGGGAGGAAAGGGAAGGGAGTGTGTAACTTTATTATAATCTCAAATATAAGATAAAAAATACCAAGTTTTCCTCACTGCCACAGTGTTCTCCAACTCTTATTTCAAGCTCATGCCAATCAAGAGTTCCTATATCCTATGAGTCCAATATCTTTTCACTCTAACTTATCTCACATATACATGAGGAACTTCTCTAAAACTTGGCTTTCATACATATGAATATACTTCAGAGGAAGAGTTGGAAATACACTATCTTTTATATCCACAAGAAATGCTGGCCTACATTAACATGACACTCAGGAGGATATACTCAGTCTTCTGACAGTAAAATATAGCCTTTTGGGATTTGGAGAAATTCATACAGGCATGCAAACACTACCACAAGCAAAGTTCAGGATATTTCCACCATTCCTACTCCTGCTGCTAAACTCTGTACTTCTAGGCTCTGTCCAGATCCTGATACCCTGGATCTGGTTTTCTAGAGCATCAGATGAAATGGAATCACCTAGGTTCCTTTGTGACACATTCATATTGTTTTTTGTATTAGTAGTTCTTCTTAATTTTATCTCATAGTGCTAATGTACCTTTGATTTACATTCTTTTATAGGGTTTACCTCTAAATATTACAATTTTTTTTACTTCTTTTCATGTGTATGTAGCATGTGTGTGAGAGTCTATAAATGTGTGTGAAGGCTTGAGGTGAATGTTGGGAATCTTTTTCAATCCCTTTCCCAGTCAAACCTAGAGTACATCGACAGGGCTAGCTTCAGCAGCCAGCTTCTATTTGCCTGAGTCTGGGATTACAGGCAGTCACACACTCCTGGCTTCTGGGGAATCTGAACCCTAGGCCCTCTGCCTGCTCAGCAAGTGTTGTATCCACAGAACTATCTCTCCAGATCCCTGACATTAGTAATTCAGCAGATTTTGTGCTATAACAAAGTATTTTTCATATGCTATAAAACACTCAGCCAGGTCACACTGCAGTGAGGCAATCACTGAGGTCACAGATCTCTGGGATCTAAAGAAGGATGTTTAGAAGAAGCAATGTTTTGCTGACAAGAACTACCTAAGCTGAACTTGGTCAAGTCCATGGTTATACTATGCAGAACCCAACAATGGCAGTAGCACTCAGCAAAGGCTCTTGCACAGTCATCTCCCACATCATATGCCAGGCCCTGTCAAAGTTCACACACATGTAAGAAGGGAGCTCACTTGCATCCAGTGTAGTCGCACACTCATACACATTCTCAGAACAGTTACTAGGCATCTTGTGGTGCAGATGAGGAGTTACAGACTATTGGAGTTTGAGTTACTCCAAAGAGATGCTAACATTTCGTAGTTGCAGATTTTATGTCATGTGCCAAACACACTAATATTTTTTCATAATTTGACTCATCTTTGTTTTCTTGAGTTGGCTGTTAACTTATACATCTCTGCCTGCCCCTGACTGGAATTCAAGGCCTGTGCCACCATGTCTGGCCCTTGACTTATCCTTTTAACTATAAAACAGGAACAATTTTTATTTTGCTTTGCAGGCCTTGTACACAAAACAAAAATGCTGAGCTGAAGGCAGCTGGGCCACAAAGTCACTATATCAATTCCACTCATCAAGGAGTTTATGTAATAATTTGTTACATAGTTTAATAGCTTCCTCTTATCTTTTTATGCAAAAATAAGACTTTGATATAGGCAAAGAACACAGATTGAAGAGATACAAATTGTCTGCTGATAAAACCTGCTTTAACAGAATGTCTGTAGCTATGGTGCATTTTAATATGCACCATACTTAATTTTATGCATATTACTTAATTTTTTCCCAAAGAAATTCCTTTTGATGCAGGCTTTTACAAGCATTTTAATAATAATCAGGTATATAAAATCCAATTTTTTTTATTTTCTATATTCTTTGTTTACATTCCAAATGCTTTCCCCTTTCCCGGTTCCCCCATATGTCCCATAAGTCCTCTTCCCTCCACCCGTTTCCCAGTCACCCCCCTCTCATTTCTCTGTTCTGGTACTCCCCTACGATACTGGATCAAGTCTTTTCAGGACCAGGGCCCTTTCCTCCCTTCTTCTTGGGAATCATATGATTTGCTAATTGTGTCTTGAGTATTCAGAGCTTCTGGGCTAATTAATATCCACTTATCAGTGATGGCATTTCATGTGTATTCTTTTGTGATTGGGTTACCTCACTTAGGATGATATTTTCCAGTTCTAGCCATTTGCCTAAAAATCTCATGAATTCATTGTTTTTAATTGCTGAGTAGTATTCCATACACATTTTAATGGAAAAATTGTTTCCAATTTAAAAGATTATCTTCTAAAACACACCTATTAGATTTATGAAGAAATGTAATATCTACTTGGATGGGGCTCTGTGATATTTATCATATATTATGATAGATTAGAAATGTTTTTCCTGTGTGTTTCCAAGGCAGATTATCAACAATCCTCCACACCTCTGACCTGGAGGTAACCATAAAGAAATTCTTATTTATCTTTGCCTCAAAGTATATCATAACGAACTTTTTCATTTAGAAGGTGTCCTGTGCTGTCTATACTGCAAAGAAAGAATGCCAACAAGAAGAGATGGGCGAGCTGAGCTTCCCCAGCAGCCTACTAGCAGTCATGTTTACTCAGTGATATCTCCAGACAAAAGAACGACAAAGCTCAGAAGAGCTAAGCTTGGAGACTTTCTGGGAAGCTGAACACATGGAGCATCCTGCAAGACTCAGTGTGCACAGGGGGTAGACAGGCCTGACTTCCTCTCTGGTACCCTGCCTTATGCATCTTTATCTTTGATTTTTTATAACATTCTGTACAATAAACCATGCATAGAACATTTTCCTTCCCTTAGTTCTGTGAACCACTCAGGCAAACCAAATGTGATGAGAGTATCTTGTAAATCCATTTACAAGAAGCACAATATAAGTTTATGGTTTTCAATTTAAGAGGAGTAACTCAGTCTTGGGAGACTAAACCCTCAACCTGAGGACTGGAGCTGGTATCTGAACTAACTAAATCCAAGAACAATGGCAGTTTTCCATATAGCTAACTGCTGCTCCCTGATTGGAAGAAATCTACACATTTGAGGATTCAGAAGTGACCTGTGTTTTCTAAGTATAAAAGAAACTTAAGTTATATGAGTCAATGTTTCCTTTTACGTTACCAAGCTGTATTAAATCTTATGCATAAATAAGGAAGTGGGTATATTTTACTGTGGGCAAGTAACCTTACCGAACCACACCTCCAGCCCTGAAGTATCTTTAAATTTTCACTGGCATATTGGGCCTAGTCACTTGTTTTTTTTTTTTTTTTTTTTTTTTTAACATAGGAAATTTAAATAAGTAACCACAATTTATAAACATTTGCTAGTTCTGAATTCTACGGAGCTCTGCCTTGTCCTAAGTACTTTACTAAGAAACCTTCTGTCCTGAGTGCATTTAGAAACAGTAACAGCTACATTATAAACAATAAACAATCTAATTGCCTTCTAGAGGATTCTAACAAACAGGCTTACCATTGCAAGATAACTAACAGATAATTATGAGTTCAAATAATTAAAATATGTAGAAATACCCTAGAGTCCCCCTCTTTAAGGTAAAAAAAGATTATGTTTTAAGGATTTCTTTAGGTAGTTTGAGTATGTGCATTTGTATGTGATTAAATACATGTGCTTGTGCACACTAACCCAGAGGCCCAAGGAGAGGCCCAAGCAGTGTCCTGTACAGTCCATTCTGTTGAGCCAGGTCTCTTCTTGAACTTAGGACTCGCGTTTCTCAGTCAGGCTGAAAGCGAGCAAGTGCCATTTTCCATGTGTCTGCTTCCCTTGGAGCCCGGGCTACAGAATCACAGTGGGAGGCAGGCTGTTCCTGTGGGTGCTGGGATCTGAACTTTGGTTCATGGTTACACAGGAGACACTCTAAACTGCAGAGCCATCTCTCCAGTCCAGTGGATTCCTTTAACAAAACAAAACCCAAACAAACAAAACACCTTACAGCCTAGAGTGGAGGCTCTCAACTGCAGTGTCAGAATTTAAGAGGCTGAGGCAGGAGGATCACTGAGAGTTGCAATCCAGGCTAGAGTTGAACCTCTGCTTGGGAAAGCCGGCCTCCCTAACAACAGCAGCAAACAACAAAAAAGAACAAAAATTACCACCAACTACACTGACTAACTAAAGTGTGCTGCATTCAGATCAAAGTTGATTCCCCTTTACTAGAGTGTATATGTCAATTTCCTTCTGCCTGAATTACCGTCGAGGTGGTCTCCATGCGCCTTCATGTGCTCCTCTTCCCATTGCTGCTTCACCCTGATTGTTAGTCATTGCTACTTTTTCCAAAATAGGCGAGTGCTGAAATTATACTGCTTAACTTTTCAGTACATGCGATTTCATTTTATTTTAAGCAGGGAAAAAAAAACCTTTTATTGTTATTCAGAAATTATAAATATATTGCAGTTTCTCCTATCTCCCAAAAGCTTGTTTGTGCTTATTTAAAATGTGTTCTTAAAGATCTATGTTAACCACCAGGCTTGTATGGGGACAAGGGAGATGGTTTTCACTCTAGGACACTTGTGCCCACATTGTTCATTGTTGACACTTCCACATCGCAAGCAGGAGTGGCTTTGTATACATACATCACAGAATTTCTTGAGGCCAGTTCTCTCATAAAAATTGGCATCAACTTAGGAAATAACCATTGTGTTCTGTAATTCATAAGGTGTTTCACAGTTTGGATGTATCATTTTAGTGCCTTTTCCAGATATCAAAATGTAAATGTGGCTCTAGGGCAATTTAAGTTAAATTATAGTGATATTTTGACATTATATTTGGTCTGTATTCTGAAAATCTGGATTATGTGGGATACCTTAATTATATAATATTAAGATTATTTAATTAATCTTAATATCATATTTATATAATATATATTATATGCATTATATTATATATTATATATTAAGCATATATATACTTTGTGTATATACATACATATATACATACATATATATATATACACTTTGCTTGCTTATTACTTAGTTTTCAAATCTGCACATTGTTAGAATGTATAGATATTATATAATCTTATATTATATCTTAATATTATTTATATAACTTTTTTGTTTTCTATTCTTTATTTTATTTTCTATATTCTTTGTTTATATTCCAAATGCGTATATAACTTTTTATTATATAAATATATATTATATATAATATTAAGTATAATATAATTACTATATTATACTTTGCTCTGAATATTTAGCTCTAGCTCTGAATATTTAGGTGTGAGTATATAACCTGGAGTTATATTACCAGGAATGTAAAACATTATAACAGGGTGGGACAGGGGCAGTTTCAGAGAGGAGGCAAGTGGGATATAGATGCTATAAAGGAAGTGGGAAAAATGGGGAGGTCTTAACTAGAGGGGGCAATAACAGAGGAAGAGCGGGGAGAGATAAATAACACTAAGATGCTTGAAGAAGCATCAGCGTTACATATTATTTTATAAATTTACTTAAAAATATGTGATCTAGAGGCTGGAGAGATGGTTCAGTGGTTAAGAGCATTTGTTGCTTTTGCAGAGGACAAAGGTTCGGTTCCCAGCATCCACATGTCAGCCTCCATCCTTTGTAACTCCAGTTCCCGAGATCCCATGCCCTCTTCTGCTTCTGGCTTCCACTGATACCACAATATGTGGTGCACAGACATACATGCAGACAAAACACCCTTATTCATAAACAGAAGTTTAAATATTTTATATACAGGTTTTATACACACACACACACATACATAGGTTGTGTACACATGTACTTTTTAATGGAGTTACATGAAATGGAGGGATTTTTGCCCTTATCAAAAAGGCTTCTTGTTTGGCAATAAAATTCCACATCTAGTCAAAATGCAGAGAATAAGGGACTATAGGCTGTCCAACTCCAACTGATATATCTATAATGAAACCTTTATATTTAATGCTTGGACAAAACTGTGAAAGAGTGGGTGAAAAGATTACAAAAGCCAGAGTCTCAGGATAACTGATGTTAGATAGTGTCCCCTAGGCATAATAGAAAATGCCCCCATGAAATTCCAGCAATATGGCTACCTGAACAAGATTAGCAATGACAATAGCAGTTGATATGCCAACATGAATGGTGGGAATTCTCCACGGTCCCACCCCTAGATGAAAGTAGTCAATGTCTGCTAAGACAAGGAGAACTAGTCCCCTCCTGGGATGAGTTCCCATATAGGCTGTGTAATCCCTAGGGATAAGCTCTAGATACATACATGTAAGCGAAAAGACAAATAGCTCAGTAGGTTGTACATACACACATGTATGTATATAAATACATATATGTAGATACTAGTGAAAATAATAATCAGAGACCATGAATCTTCAAGGACATGACAAGGAGTGGGGCTTGGGTAGGCATCATATACAAAATTCTTTTTTTTTTTGTTTTCTCTTTTCTTTTTCATATACAAAATTCTTTTAAAAAAACCCAGAAAAATAAATAAAAACTTACTTTTATCTGTGGTTCACTACCCCTCCTCCCAAGATGAGGTATTCACTTTCCACAGGGGTATTCATATCTAGACTAGACTTCTTGAACCTGTTCCTAACATGATATAGGCCTACTTTCTGTTCTCTAAGACACATTAAACTGATGCTTTCAAGACTTCACTTTTTTCTTTCCTACACAAATTGGATCTTTAGTATACTGTGACCTCAGCGTGTCCTGGCCCTATTTCATTGTTTAGTCAACCTAACATCTTCCTTTGCTCTCCCATGCTCCTATGCTGCTGAACTGCAGCTCCTGGCTAACTCTCACTACTAATCTGCTTTTATTTCTCCTGTTTCAGGTCATCCAGCAAGGAGGGGTACACTGCTTTGGTCAAATCCTTCAGAAGAACGGTCACAATTTTATTCACTGCCCCATAGCTCCTCTTTAATACATCCCATCGGTCCCTATAGGGAACTTTTCATCTCAGTAATTCAAGGCCTAAGCTTAGAGCAAACACCTCAGTGCTATGGTCCATCTGCACTGTTACGTAGGTTGTCATAGACTTCTGGTTAATAGCACTGAATTTATCCTCCCTTGTTGTCTTAGTTACTGTTCTGTTGCTGTGAAGAGACACTATGACCAAGACAATTCTCATAAAGGAAAGCATTTAGTTAGGGGCTTGCTTACAGTTTTAGGGGGTTAGCCCATAGTCATCAGGATAGGAACTAGATGGGCATGACCAGTGTGCAACAAACAGAGGCAGTGGATCTGGTATAAGCCCCACCTCCAGTGACACACTTCCTCTAACAAGGCCACACCTCCTAATCCTTCCCAAACAATTCTACTAAGCATTCAAATATATGAGCCTATAGGGCTGTTCTCATTCACACCACAGTTGTGTTCTAAATCTCAGTCTCATCTTTATCTTTTCCTCTTTTTTTCAGCCAATGCTGGACAGGTGGGACAGACTGCATGTCCTTGGGTACTAGGCATTTGCTAAACACTGCCAAATCTGGTATGATCAAGCCAAGAGGATGACTCAATGGATACAATACTTGCCATACAGGTTGAGAATCAGTATTCAGATCCTCACTCTAGAAACCATGTGAAGTCATGGAAGTTAGTGTGTACATGCAATTCCAGGGTACTCTGAGTTGACAGGCAGAGGCAGAAGAACACTTAGAAGCTTCTAGGCCTCCTAGTGTGGCATGCACAATAATAAGTAAGAGACTCTGCCTCAAACAAGAAGTACGGAAGGTAGACCACAACCTCTAGATATACAAAACATAACACACATGTACACACACACACACACACACACACACACACACACACGGAGAGAACAAACTAGCATATGGCACACTAGCCCACAGCACACTATTTTATTACACATTAGCCCATGGCACACTAACCCATAGCATGGTAGCCCATGGCAATCTGTCTTCAACTTTACTTGTAAGCTGAGCTCTCAGTTGGGCAGGGGTGCACAAACCTACACTGCCAACTCCTTGGTGGGTTGGGGGAATGAGGTTTAATGAAAGATCAGGAATACAAGGGGCCTAGGCAGTACAGTGAGATTCCAACTCAGAAACAAGGCTATCCTACTACACTAATATTAATTCGCTATCCTTTCTGGCCTCATTATGAGGTCAGTTTAATTGGAATTAAAACAATCTTAGTTCAAGTCCATGTTCATCAATAGGTGATGAGAACTATCTGCTTAATTATTGAGCCAACACGTTGCTCTGCTCACTGCTTCTATCTCCTATCCTATTCCACTTCATCTGTGACCACTCAGCCGTCTCCAATTCTAACTCAGTTGCTTCCAAGCAGCCTGTCCATCACCTCGTACTCTTTGATCACAAATTTTTCATTTGTGTTTCTAATCAATGATTTTTAAGAACCACAACTAGAGAACTTGAGGGAGAAGAAAACATCATCAGAATATATTGTATGAAAAGATTCAATTAAAAAAGAAATATGAATAAAGAATGATCACAACTGGAAGAAAAAGTAACTTGATTATACTTGTTTGTAACTGAAACCATTTCCGAGGAATCTGTAAAGAATCGAGCAATATCCTTTGTCCATTAATTCTTATTTTAGATCTAACATTTATACATTGAAGACTTATATAATTGTAACAAGTAAAACGGTAATTTAAAATAAGAATAATCAGAAAATAAAGACAAGTTTTAAAAAATAATGTTTCTTTGAGTCTGTACTTAGTGACTTATTTCAAAATTTTTGTTATATTTTTAGTCAAATGAAGGGATAACCCTTCTTTGTGTTTGCTATATTCCTGGTAGCTATTATTGATTTGAGTGTTTTTAAAAAATAATATTGACATTTACATAAAACTTTAGTCTTTAAAAACTACTTACAACTCTAAACACACATACTTTACTTACAATATAGAACTGAACATAAATCTAGAGTACAAAACAGTTATACTCACGATAGGTAAGGACTATGAGGGCAGCTGGAGATTGGCTAAATGCATTTTGCATGGAGATAAAGAGATGCCAAGGGTGGAATGTCATGCTTTAAAGTGATCTGTTGTCAAACTGACAAATATTGATATGGTATTTAATCTTGATTTCCAGCTTGTCTGACTTTAGAATGCCAAGGGAATGTATCTGGCTGTGTCTATGAATGTTTCCCCAAAGGTCTGAGTGAGGTGGGAAGAGCCACCCTGAGTACGAATGGCACCATGCCAAGGGTGTGCCACACTGAATGAAAAAGGATCAAGCAGGGAGATAACAACATTCATCTACTTCCTGGTTACAGGTGCACTGGGCCAGCTACCTGCTTCAGTGTTTCCAGGATAGGGGTACACTGTGGCCGACTGCCTCTTTGCATGTTTTACAGACTGGACTAGACCTTCACAATGTGGCCCAAACAAACCTTCGTACCCTTAGGTTGTTTTTGTCTGATACTGTGTCACAGTGATGAGAAAAGTAGCTAATGTGGTGCCTTCCAGATGGTGAGTTGCTATCTCCTGGCCTTATACCTTTAAATAAAGGGATCATGACTACAGCAGAGAAGACTAGAGTCTACTAGAATGCTGCTGTGGTCAGGAAATGCTACAGCTCTCAGTTAGGAGGGCCAGGGGGAGAGCTGCTCATTCAACCTAACAGGCACACATGTGCCAAGGATGTTGTAAGGCAACACTACTTTAGTTCCTGTCTGGCATGAGAAGTTTTGCTTTTACAAATGCTTCAACTAAATTAAGCATTCTCTGTCATGGACAAAAGCTATGTGTTTAAATTTTAGAATTAATGTAATTAAGAATAGTTGCCATTTCTTAAGCACATACACTTTGATACACGTCTTAAGTACACACACTTTAATGGATACAAAATCATATAAATGAAAATCTCTCTATAGTTCCATGAGCACAGGGTAAACTCTATAGGATTATATTAGTAGATTTTTCCTCAAATATATTGTGTTTGTCTTTTCTCAAAATTATTCAGAGTGTTTCTTTCTTCAAAGTATTGCCTAGTCATTAAAGGTGCAACAAAATCCTTATGATTTAAACTTATTTTCATTTTTTAGTTTTTAGGTTTAAAAGATATTTACTTTGAGGGGTGTGGCTATATTGCAAATTATTAGCATTTCTTCAAGTTGAATAAGGCTTGTTTTTTGTTTTTGTTTTTGTTTTGTTTTTTTGTTTTGGGTGGGGGAGGAAAAGGTTTATTCACCCTTACACTTCCACATCATAGTCCATCACTGAAGGAAGTCACAACAGGAATAGGCAGGACAGGAATCTGGAGGAAGGAATTGATGCGGAGGCCACGGAGGGTGCTCGTTACTATCTTGCTCAACCTGCTTTCCCATTGGGCCATCCCCCATCAATCACTAATTAAGTAAATGTCCTACAGGCATGCCTATTGCCAATCTTATGAGGCCTTTTCTTAATTGAGATACCTCTTCTCAGATGAATTTAGCTTGTGTCAAGTGGACATGGAACTGTCCAGCACATGCATCCAATTGCTTATAAGCTGGAAACCAGTTGCTTCTGCCAGAGAATCTTATCATAGCAACAGAAACAAAACTAAGGCACAATCCACATGCGGATGATTTATTAAAATATAGCTCAACTAGGCTAAAACATTGGTTGTGCCAGGTCACATGCTTGTAATGCCAGCACTCAGTAGGTTGAGGCGTGCGAGTTGTGAGCTCGAGCCTAGCCTGGGAAGCCTAAGAACTACAAGACCAGGCTGAGCTCCACAGAAGACGTAGGTCAGACAACTGAAGTCTCGTGACTGGAAGAGTGCAGTGTTGTCAGAGTATGACAGTTAGGCATCCTCTATCCTTTACATGGCAAAAAAAAAAAAAAAAATATTTTAGAGTTGTCATTTTTTGCTCAAAATATATCACCAAATCAGTAACACAGCTTGTATCAATCAGAAAGACTCTTTCAAGACAATTATCAATTATCAATAATGACTAATGGCATATTTTAATAAAATTACAATTCTGAACTACTATACCTTTCCATTTATACTGGCCCCAACAGTCCACAATATCCTAATAAAATTTCTTAAAAGGAACTTTTTTGTTCCTAATCATGATAAAATACAGTTAAGAAAACATACCACCCCTATACCATTAACATATTGCATTTTGAGATAAAGAAACACAGTAGCAAGCTGCAGAAAGTAGCAGTAGCAGCTGCCGCCATGTTAAGGTGGGCTTTGTTTGGGTCGACAGCTCATCCCTCCACAGCGTGTGCCAGCAGGTGGTTGTGAGGCCAGGCCCTGTGTACTCTACGTAACATTAGCTTGGTTTAAATAAATAAAATAAAAATGCTTGGTTTGTCCTACCCTGCTCTATCCATTTTTATTTTATCTTATTATTTTATATGCCTGTTACGATTCTAGTGAAAAAGAAGAAAAAGGTCATGAACTTGGCTGGATTGGGGAAATAGGGATGATCTGGGAGGTACAGGGAGGGGAAACAATAATCAGAATCTATTATATGAAAAATACCCATTTTCAATAAAAAAGAAAGAAAAAGCAAACTGTATTACATCTTTCTCAAGTCACATAAGATTCATCTAACATGTAGATACAACAAATAACAAAATGTGGAAAGAGGACCAGCCAGTAGTCACAGGAACCGCCATCCAACGCCCTTTAATGGGAACAGCACTTGTGGCACCGCAGATACTCCCTGAGGGTACTGTCTTACTGTGCACCACTGAGCCTTACGCTGTCTCTTCCCTTCACCACAGGTCACGGAAGGGAACACTAAGCTTTCTTCAGCTGTTGAAGCATGAGGAGATTCCCTTCACAGCACTGTTTCTTTGCTGCTTTGGATGATGAGGTGAAGCCTGAGTCACTTTCTCTTTCCCATTTGCTTAAAATTATAATCTCTGTTGATTGCACTTCAGTTAAAGTTCTAAATGTAACCACCAGTCAGTCGCATTGATATTTTAGAATCAGTCCTTCACTTACGATGGCCCAACTGTGCTCAGGATAGAACTGTAAATTATCATAAGTAGATTGAAGATTTGGATTTTCCATTTGCTGATGTTCCTACAATTGTCAAAGTTGTAATTTTATTTAGTACAATCAATGACAAAGACTGAGCAATAGAAATCTCTAGGATGTTTTCAGAGATATACACACAGCATGTTAAAAATTAGGGAAATTTAGAATGAAACTGACATGACACTAAGAAATCTAAGGTGCAGTATAAAAGCCATGCTATTAAAACCCCAGAGTAAGATGCTGATGTAAACAAGACCAAAGCAACCTGTGGTTAGAGACACATAAAAATATGTGAGTTAACAGATGGGCCAGAAATAGTCTTAAGATATTTTGGTTCTGTTTGATCAATAATATTTTATTTTGTCATTTTAAAGAGATTTTATAAACAGTATGACAAAATCCATCTTGCAAATGTTCCTGTTTTATGTGAACTCAGCTTTACTATGCCTCCCCAAGGAGCTGAGATATCCAGTGTACGACTAAGAAACCATTTGAGAGAGTGATGCATGCGGCAGTGCTCAGCCTGTAGAGGGTCAGTGTTCAACTTCACTTCCATCTCCAGAAGCAGGTCCAGTTTCCTACAGTTCCACCCTGCCTAGGGTAATGCTCCCAGGGTATGACAGTTAGCAGTTCCTGCTCATTCCTATGTAGACCTGTGATTTGTTGCCCCAGGGAAACAATGCTGGTCTATAGAAGCAACATCTAGAGCCATGAAGAGCATCTGCCTCCCAGCACAACACAGTTGCTGTGCTTTTTCTACAATACAACCATTATAACAGAACAATCAAAAGAAGCTACATAAGAAGAAAAACGGAAGCACCTTTAAGAGATGGTAAAACCCTGAGCTTGCAAATGGTTTCTTGGCTAGAATGAGGAGCCTGAGTCATTCACCTCATGGGTGCTGTGAAACACTAGGAAGTGCTGGCCCTGCGCTGAGATGGTTTACGGTTTACCTTCACTTCATGGTACTGGTCCAACGTATCCAATGCCTCGGTGTTCACCCCATTTTCCCTCTCTTGGAGCTCAGCTTCCATCCCTGGCTCTTCTTTTGAGGGAAGCCCTAAGTCAGTCCCTGGAGTCCTGCAGCTGCTGTCAGAAGCATTTTCATCATGGATACTGGTTATGGATGATGCAGAATCTGTGGTGGTCTCATTTCTTTCTCCATTTAGTACAGGTGTATCAGGAGAGGTGACAGCAGTCTGAATAGCAATCTCCGGGCTGCGAGCAGTCTCCTCATCTTGACATTCCAGCTGGTTTTGTGCAGCCACCACACCATTGGCCAAGCAACCATGTTGGCCCTGAGTCTGATCTGGATCGCTTTCCTGCTTCTGTGGAGAGTGCTGGGATAGAAATTTTCGGGGAGGTGTGGAGGTTAAGCCATGCTGTCCTGGAGTTTGAGAAATATTTAGGTTCATAGTAGAATCTTTTTGCAGATCAATGTAACTTGACAAAATACTATAAGATAAAATATAAAAGAAACATCAGGATGAAAAGTTTTAGAATGAAGACAAGTCAATTCCAGGTGAAAAGAGACATCATTTCTACATGATGGTTTTAGAAACAGATTCTTGGGACACAAGCCACATTTAAACAAACACATACATAAAAAGGGTGAAGGTTGGAGAGATCTGTCCAAAGCGAGGCTCAAACCAAAACCAGGTGGATGAACCTGAGCCTTTTCTGGTTGGAGTGTTTCCACGAGTTTTACTAATACAACTTATTCAGTAAAGATAAAGATGAAAGAAATGTTTGTGTTCAATGAGATTGTCTTTTTCCAAGATCTTTATTCCTTAATAATTTTTAAAATAAGCATGAGTTCCTAGCTTATAAACAGGCTATAAAACCAAGTTAGTTTTACTTGCAAAGTAGGAACATTAAAAAGAAAAAAACAAAACCCTTTATTATACATACTGCAGCAGCTGCTAACAGATCACTAAGGGTTCTCTTGAATTTTGTTCTTGATCTCTCCAATCTTGCCTCACAAATCAGATCCTTCTACATGCAAGACTTCCCCAATGTCTCCAGGACATCAACAAGAATCTGCCTTTTGCAGTTTCTCTATCTACAACCTCCTGGGACCATCTTTCCCTTTACTGTGGTCTTGTACACTCCTGCAGGTCTCCCTTTGTGTAGCTCTGCTCTTCTTTGCCCAGCATGATCTTCCCCAGTACACTGGCAGAGTGCATTCCCCTTTGCCATTCAGGCCTTTTGAGAGGCTTTGCTTGGTTGGTCTATTTAAGCAGCACACTCCATCACTATTCTACTATGAATCTTTATTTATATTTAAAGCCCTTATTACTGTTGATATTCTATGTAGTCTTGATAGTACTAACAGGACAATAGAACCTTACTATGTCTTTGCCTGCCCAGAAATGAGCTGCTAAATCCCATTAGAATGTTCAGACCTGGCTAATAATTTATACAGATACCTGTGACAAGTAAAGAAAATATATGTAGCCAGGCATACTGTCAAGGCCATTAACCTATTGCTCTGGAATGCCTGAGATATCATAGTGGCCAGCATGTGAGACAAGAACAGGACAGGGGACTCTGAAGTATTAACAGTTGCCTTTGCTTCTATAAAACCTGCTTATCACTATGGGAAAGGGATGAAGTGGACTTTTATTATTATATAGAGGAAATATCAGAAACAGCTGAGGAAAGTAAAACAATTTTCCTGCCCAGCTGTGGATTCCAGGAATAGTTGTAATACACACCTTTCTGGTGTTCATTAAAAAAAACCCACCTTAAACACACACACTCTAAGGGCATGCTGTTTGGCTCTAAGGTTGCCATTGTTCTGCAAGCAGTAAAAATAACTTCATTTAATCTAAATTTGAATTGAGTCTAAGTCTTTGATCCTTCTGAGTGCATTCAAACACCACAATACTGGTACTGCCTGGATGACAATATTGTTGCTCTTATAGATTCTACCACAGCAGAATCCTTGCAAACTCTTGCCCAAACATGAATCATGAATTATAGCACATTCTTCCTTACATTAAGTACAAAACTGCACACATTTCCCTTGGAGAGATAAACTCGAACAATTTGCATTTGGGCCAGAAAACTATCAGCCTTTGGAATCTGACTCATTTGAGCCTCCCTAGACCCTGGCGTGACAGCACTGAGACCAGACTCAGGCCCCGCCTCCTTATGTTCCCATGGCCCTGGCTGCGCAGTCTATGACTGGAAGGATCTCTTTTCTGTTTTTGAATCAATCAACTCTGAGAAGAAAAAAACCTGAATGAAATTTAGTCATTGCTTTAAATATTGCTACATTTTCAGCTCCCAAAGCAATACAAATTCCCTTCAGAGGCCTTTGAGGATTTGCAGAGGATCACATAGTGCTCAGGAATAAAATGCGAGTTTTAAACACATTTCTCCAAAATTTGTAACTGTATTATAGTAAGCATAATATTTTGTAAGTACATTGCATTTTAGTTTCTTGTTTTGTTTTGAGGAGTCTTACAGTCAGGCTGAGGCTCACCTCAAACACTTGAACCCCTGTTTCAGCCCCAAGAGTATTGTGAATGTATGCCTGTGTACCCCCAGATGGTTTACTCTTACAGTTTTGAATTTGAAATGAGAGACATTGTAGTTTTGTGCTAGCTCAGGATTCCCAGGACATTCCCAAAATATTCCCAAGCTAAGGTGTCATTACATACAGAATAATAAAATTTAAAAGCTCATGTAATGGCACAGAAAAAAAAAACACCAATAGATACAATAGTAAAAAGAATAATTCTTAAAAAAGATTCATGTAATGGGAAATTATCTGTCAATATTTCATTGGAATGAGTAAGAATGCTTGGCTTTGTGTGTAAGTAAGTAAAATTATACACATTTTGTTTAGATTTCTAGTAACATAAGCAAAAATCTTTTTTCTAAGATAAGACAATTTAGGTAGTATAAGTGAAAAAAAGCAACTTGCAAGGATTTGATTTTTATGTTTACATAAGAAGAACGCATTTGCCTATACATTAGAACTAAAGAACATAAAATTCTCTTTTTGAGAATAAAATGGGTATTTATTATGAGTTTTGTGTGTACTAACAATCTCTCTTTGTAACTTACCATGAGGTAATAACAGGAAAAGGGAAGCAGACTGAACTATTATGAGGCCTCTCATTATATGAAAAGTGTCAAAAATACTAGAGAGGCACCGGAAGGCAAGAGTCCCCAGGAGTCAACTCCTCAGAGAGTGAGGAAAATGGAGACAGAGATGGCACCGTGGCCTTCCTGCCAAGCCCAATGTCCTGGACGGCAGCATGGCCACAGCAGTAATCCAGATTGACACACATATACACACACAGGAAATGAGAAACAGCATATCCATACATAGCAAATGTTAATGCTTATTAGGGTAGGACCAAATAATTTGTCTTTAAAATGTAACTGTAGTAGTGAAGGAAGGAGAGGGCCCTGGTCCTGGAAAGGCTTGATGCAGCATTGTAGAGGATTGCCAGGACAGAGAAGTGGGAGGGGGTGATTGGGGAATGGGCAGAGGGAAGAGGGCTTATGGGACTTATGGGGAGGGGAGAACCGGGAAAGGGGAAATCATTTGGAATGTAAACAAAGAATATAGAAAATTAAAAAAATAAAAAATAAAAAGGAAAAAACTTAAATGATAAATAAAATTATTAAGAAGTACTTCTATTAAAATTAAAAAAAGGAAAAACATGTAACTGTAGGATACTATGAGTTTCAAACCTCCTCCTGCCTTCTCCCACACACATGAACTCTTACCTGCCTCCTTCGAAGTGACTGATGAGATCCGACACCTTACTGTGTTTTCCTTTTGGGGTACAAGAAGTAGGGGCCGGATTAGACTGCTCCATCCTTGGCTTTGCACTAGGTAAAACTTTATGCCTGGGAACTTGGGGTATATGGGATGAAGGTGAATTCTGCAGATATAATGGTTTTGGAGGCACTGTAGAAAAAGAAAAGAATTCAATATTTCACTGTTACTCTCTGTAACAGGGAAGATTCTCATACAATAGGTACAAAAATCTTCACCACTAGTAAGATATTGCAAGGGAGTCTATCAAACTGGAACTGACCTAGCCAAGGAGAACTTTATTTAGCTCTTGCTATTTCTCCGGATCTCCCTGAAATTATATCATTTCAGTGTGTGTGTGTGTGTGTGTGTGTGTGTGTGTGTGTGTGTGTGTGTGTATGAGATGTGTGCTGTACTTAAAGGATCTGATATTCTTTCACTCCTGGAGTTAAGTAGGAATCAAGAACATGTAATGCAGAGTTCAAAGAAAAATATATCTGTATACTCTGTACTCATTAAGCTAAATTACAACCAGCCTTTTAGCTTGGTGTGGTGCTTCTGCCAACGTCAATGCCAGCACTCAGGTGGCAGAGGTAGGGTATCTCTGTGAGCTCAAGTCCAGCTTAGGAGTTTCAGTTTTAGGCCAGCCAGGGCTACGTACTGAGACACTGTGTAAACCAAAACCAAACACAAGCCAAGATCTTATGCTTCAGTCCAAAGCTCTGTGTTCAAAGAAAGTAATAGCATCGGGACTAAAGAAATAACTTCAAATTACAGAATGAAATTTCTCTTTGTGGTCACGTTTACTACCTCAGGAAACCTGGTGAGCTTTAGGCATTGTGTTTTAGCTTCTGGGATTCATTATATTCCTTCCCTGCAACCTTGGTGTCCCTGTGAATGTTTACAGAGAAGTACTATCTTCTTTTTAACTCTTCCCCATTGAAAACTTTATCTGCATCAATGCTTTCTGAGGATGTCTCTGTGGATGAGTTTCCACGCACCTCCACTTCCGCTCCTCATCACTGCTGACTGCTTATCAGAAGGAGAGGTATAGGGTCTCAGCATTTCTAAATGTTTTCTGTATATCTTCTTTGCATCCTAGCAGCAACTCTTCTGTATTTCCAAAACTTAATCTACTAGGTTTTCATAAACTAGCTTACCCACATATACACCTGTTTCTATTATTGTTTACATCATTCAATCTTACATAACTTTTGAAATGTATATGAGCATGAGCTATGTGTGAAATGATGCATGCCAACATAAGCATTGCTCTCATAGAAATACAACCCTTTAGAGATCAGTGGCTCTCAATCTTCCTAATGCTGCAACTGTTTAATACAATCCTTCATATTCTGATGACCACGAACTATAATTTTTTGCTACTTTATAACTGTAATTTTGCTAGTTATGAATTATAATGTAAAAATCTGATATGCAGGATATTTGATATGTGACTCCTGTGACAGGATTGTTTCATACCCCCAGGGGTTGAGAGCACAGATTGAGAACTGCTACACTGGGGGAAATGCCTTCCTTTTAAGAATACTCTCCTATATAAAAGCATTTATGGCTACAAACTATATGTCGAAGACTCTTTTCATTGCCCATGGTCACTACTTTAAGTCTCTTTAATATCTTCCATATTTAAAGCTTTCATTGTTTTCACTCAAACTCTTGATGCGAAAGGAACAATACAAACAAAAGGCTCCTAGTACCCGGGTGTGCTATGTAGCTACCAAATATTCTACAAACAAATTTTATTATCAGTCACATTGACTTTTGCCAAGAACAATAGCTCTAATTAATTGTTACTGTATTAAAAAATTGAGGAAACCCAAGAGTAGAGTAAAAGTAGAATCAATTGGCAATGTTTGCCTCAAATGCAAAATGGGAAAATAGCTCTTGGTATGCCCAGAGTCCAGGGCACCTCTGTTCTTCTGCTCTGCTCCTTTCAGCTGTTCCTTCTAACCATCTCCCTTCTTTATGATTCTCCACCAACCCACAGGACTGCTCTCTACTTGGAACCCACCGCTGAGACGCAGACAAGTGATCTTTTCTCACCACTCCCACCCTCCATTACAGATGCTCTAGACTTACTCTTAAGCCTGAGCCCTGAGCGCCTGCTCCCGGTCTACCCCCTGAGCACTCGCCTGCTCCCAGTCTACCTTCATCCTCTTGGGACTTAAGACTCTTGGGATAGACACAGAGATAAGGGAACCTCTACGTCTTCCTTTCAATGGTCTGTCTTATCATTCATTTGTGACTCTCACAGCTGTCACATTTGGATAGGACCCAGAATGGGCAATAGCAACCAAAGAATAGAACACCCAATCAGCTAAGGCAAAACCATATATCTACAGATATCTACACCAAAAATCTTAAATTCAAATATCTTAACCCTAGATACACCAATAAAACCACAAATATGAACAACAAAAACACTACTTTTCCTGCATAGGCCAGCAACTCCATTGCAATAAGCCCTGAAAAGGCAATTTAGCTGACATATAAGAGATGGTCTTCGGTACAATGGTGAAGAGTGCGTTCAGAATGGGGGAGATGGATGGGTCAGTGGTTGAGAGCACTGACTGCTTTTTTAGAGGATATGAGTTCAATTTCCAGCAACCACATGGTGTTTCACAACCATCTGAAATGGGATTTGATGCCCTCTTCTGGCATGTCTGAGAACAGCAATAGTATTCTCATATACATAAAATAAATAAATCTTATAAAAATATGTTCAAAGATGACAGTGGGGGGGGGGGRGTTGAGGGGAGAGGGGAGCCTGATCTGGTATTGGCTGAGGGAAAAGGACTGAAGCCTGGAGGCCAGCAGAAATAATGGAAACAGGCAACCTTGGGAGATAGGAGTTTAGGGGAATACTCCATAATGCACCAGAGACCTGGGAGGTGAGAGACTCACAGGACTAAAAGAGAGGGACCTTAGATGAAATGCCTGACAGTAGGGAGAAAGAACTTATAGAGCCCACCTCCAGCAAGTCCAGGACTTCAAATTAGTAGGGGGGGGCATCCCACAGTCATAACTCTGACCCATAATTGTTCCTGTCTGAAAGAATTACAGGGATGGAAATGGAGAGAAGCCTGAGGAAAAGAAGGTCCAGCAAGCAGACCAAAGTGGGATCCAGCTCAAGGGGAGGTCCCAAGGCCTGACACTATTAATGAGGTTATGGAGGACTCACAAAAAGGGACCTAGAATGACAGCTCTCTTGAAGACCCAACAAGCTGAAAGAGTCAGATGCAGATATTTGCACCCAAACAATGGACAGAAGCAGCTGACCCGGGCTGTTGAATCAAGGAAGGCTGAATGAAGCTGAGGGCGACCAGCAGTCCTTGTCTTTTTCCTGAGTTGAAACATTAGCACAGGTGTCACTGAAGGATTAATTTTATCATTTTACTTCTTTATAAATTTTGATACATTTTCTGGACACAACAGGCTAGGTTGTAGTATTTCAGAAGGTATCTTTCCAGGCTCTTGTAGATTTAAAAGTTTCTATGGAGTAATCAAGTATTATCTGAATTGCTCTGTCTTTGTAAGTATCATGACCAGCCTTCTCTCTTGAAGTTTTCAATATCCTTTCTTAAGTCTGTGCTTTTAGTGCTTTAGCTACAACATGTTAGTAGACATCTCTCTCCTGGTTCTGTGTATTTGGCTTTCTGTAGGCTTCTACCTTTTCCCATACTGATTACAATTCCCCCTCTCTACTCCTCCCAGTGTCTTCCCATATCCCTGCCCATCCAGACCCACTCCCTTGCTCTCTCATTAGAAAACAATAGGCATCTAAGAGATACCAAGCACACATGACAAAATAAAATGTAATAAGATAATACAAAAACAAAGACATCTTGGTTGGACAAGCAAACCATTTAGGAATCTTTTTGACCCCGAGTGCCCATCTTTTGTTGGAAAACTTCCTCTATGACTTTTTTGAAAATATTTTCTTTGTCTATTTTCTTTTTTCTATGCCCATTATTTGAAAGTTAAGACTTTTCATGATGTCTCCAAGCTGTCCCATGTTCCATTCATACATTTTGTCATTGACATTTACTGAATGATCTACTTATTCTACCTTGAGCCTAAGATCTGATATTGCTCTCCACCTGCTATATGCTATTTGTGAGCCTGTTCACTGAGGTTTTTGTTTGCCTTATTGAGTTTTCTACTTCCAGAATTGTTTCAATTAGCCTTTTTTTGCTTTTTTTTTTTTTTTTTTTTTTGCAATTCTGTGTCATTCTTACTACAAGGTAATGGTATAAGACAGTAGAACTTTTGGAACATGTTTATAATGATTAGGGGAAGGACATGGGGCTAGAGATTATTAATGGAATTAAGGTAACTTAGAAAACATCCCAAAGAGATGACTAGCCTCTTTTGCCATTTTGCATGAATCAGAAAGCAGGCTCTCAGCACTAAGTAGTTTGATCTAGGATCCCCAGCCACCAGGGCTGCAAGAAGTGAACCACTATTGTTAAGTAGCTACTAGTTTGTGATACTTGGTTACAGAAGTCCAGACAAAGACATAGGGGAGTGTAAGGAGTCACTCAGTACAAAGGATAAGTTAGCAGTTTAGCTATGAGGACCAGGGCCAGCAAGGAAGACTATTTGGCAAAAGTGTCTGTTTTGTGACTTACTGTAGTACCTGTAGTTAGAGAAGGCAGTACATAATTAGCCTGGATTTAGGCTAGGGAGTAAGTGAGCACTGAGGTAGCAGTATATTGACCATTAAACTATAAAACAAGAAAAATAAGGCCAAGCATTTTCTCCCCAATAACAGGACTGTGCCGGAGTGTGGTAATAAGAAGGTCGCTGCCCTGCTTTTCTCAGTGTAGCAAAGCGATGCATCTCTACAAACAAAGCAAAGCCGTAAAGGCTTTTAAAAAACCAAACCTCTTTTAATTGGTAAATTATATAAACCAGAAGTATATGAATTTCAGTCTACTCTCATTTTTCATCTTTTGACTCAGGAGCAATGAGCAAAGTGTTATGTTTTGCACATAAAAAAGCCTAAATCAGCCACTGCCGGTTTGCACCAAGCTGGCTCGGGCAACCGAGATACCCCGCGTTTAAGACCTCTGGGGACTCAAACCAACAGACAGCAATCTGCACTTAAGAGTTAAGCAGAGCAGCAGGCCCTGTGGGCCAGCCTGGTGTAGCCTCTGAGCCCTGCGGGGGATCTTGCACGGGATCTTGCACTGCCTGCCACCGCAGCCTGCTTCACTGTTGCTTGGACTGGACGAAAGGACCAGGTACCCATGTTATCCCGAGTTAAACCGAGTTTAAGATCTCTGGGGACCCAAACAGCCAGGCAGCAATCTGCGCTAAGGAGCTAAGCAGAACAGCGGTTCCTGTAGCCCAGACAGGCCTGGGTTCTGTGCACTGGGGGGATCCTGCAATCTCCGCCGCTGCCATCTTTGCCACATCCGGTTCGCACCAAGCTTGCTTGGGCAACCGAGATACCCCAAGCTTAAGACGTCTGGGGACTCAAACCAACAGACAGCAATCTGCGCTCAAGAGTTAAGCAGAGCAGCAGGCCCTGCTGGCCAGCCTGGTGTAGGCTCTGAGCCCTGCGGGGGATCTTGCACTGCCCGCCACCTCAGCCTGCTTCGCTGTTGCTTGGACTGGACGAAAGGACCAGGTACCCGAGTTATCCTGAATTATCCCGAGTTTAAGATCTCTGGGGACCCAAACGGCCAGGCAGTAATCTGCGCTCAAGAGCTAAGCAGAACAGTGGTTCCTGTAGCCGA
>BDUI01000071.1:14008-25585 GCA_002335545.1 Apodemus speciosus
AGTGTTTGCCCTGCTGTGTTTCTTGCCTTGGTTCAATCTCCCCTCCCTATGTGCACATGCCTATCTATTGGAATGGGAAGGGGTATTCTGTGCCATTGTATGCTGGAAAGATATAACTTGTGTTCTGATTTTAAAAGAAGTGGTGATCAAGAAATTTCCCTAAGTGTCAGAAGAAGAGACTTTGAACATTTGAACAGTGTAGGAGCTCCTACAGACTATTAGGATCATTGAAGTTACACTGAATGCATTTCTATCACAGGGTGAATGTGAGTCTATAGTGCCCAGGATCAGAATGCAGTTGATTGAAACAAAATGTTCCTAGGTAGGTAGATGTCTTTGAACACTTGTCTGTCCTTTGTGGCTTTCTTTGGTGAGTTTATAGAAGCTCTTTTAGGAGGAGCCATTCCAGATTTTTTATTAGGGGATAGAATTTATGTATCTGTAGACTCACAAATTTCTTTCCTTCTTTTTTATTTTTTTGTTTCTCCAGTAGTTTATATATTAATTATCCTTCTTATCACTGTTCCCACTCAAGGTCACTCCCATCATAGGGTCCCTGTCCCCAGTCCCCTTTGTTTCTCCTTTGAGTAGCTGTGGGCCCTCCTGGGTGTCCCCCAATCATGGGTTGGTGATTAGGTGCATCACCTAATCTGTTGGGTTAGGTGCATCCTCTCCCACTGAGCCAGACATGGCAGTGTACTTAAGGGAGCAGATTCCAGAGATAGTCAAGAGCTTTAGGGACAGCCTCTACTCCAGTTGTTGGGAGACCCACATGAAATCTGAGCTGCACATCTGTTACATATGTGCCAGGAACCTTACTCAAGCATCTGTATGCTCTTTGGTTGGTGGTTCAGTCTCTGAGAGTCCCCAAGGGTCCAGGTTAGTTGAGTCTTGGTCTTCCTGTGGAGTTCCTATCCCATTCAGGGCCTTCAATCATTCCCTGCACTCTTTCATAAGACTCCCCAAGGTCCACTCAATGTTTGGCTGTGGATCTCTACATCTATTTCAGTCAGCTGCTGGGTGGAGCTTCTTAGAGGACAATTATGCTAAGGTCCTGTCTGCAAGCAAAGCAAAGTATCCTTAATGTCAATGACTGGTGCTTGCCCATAAGGTGGGTCTCAAGTTGGATGAGTTTTCATTAGCTATTCCCTCAGTCTCTGCTCCATCTTTTCTCCTGCATTTCTTTTAGACAGGACATTTTTTTTCTTTCCTTTCTTTCTTTTTTTTTTTTTTTTAGTGGCTACTGCATTGTGGTTGAAACTGATCATTCAGCTTTCTTCTCATGCTCTCATACATTCACCATTTGGACTCTGTCCCTAAATCACATAAGATACTGTAGAAGCATTTGCTATTCAATACTAGGCCATTTTACAAGCCTGGTAGTTTTTTTATTTTTAATTTTATTCCTTTTTTTGTTTTTCAAGACAAAAGTTTCTCTGTATAGCCTTTCCTCTTCTGAAAGGGATTAGATGTGGGCCATCATGCCTGGCTAATTTTGTCTTTATATTATTAGCTCATGTGCTTGGAATGTAGGTTTTTATACATGCAAGTGATATGCTGTTGTACAGATCTTCATCCACATCTTGAATTTTGAAGTTTGGCCAAGAATATACAGACTATAATTTATTTCTCAGGATGGCATGTGTTCATGACATCAATACTACCTGAGGCTCCAGAGCCATTGGATTGAAGGTGTGTGACATTTTTCCTACCTGTTGAATTTTTCCAAAGAGTTTGACTTTTTGCCAGTGTGCATGAATATGAATATCATGTGTGCTTCATCTTTACTGTTGTCAGATGACAGCCTCAGAACACTTAAACTTGAAGTAATGAGCAGTGGTGGGTCCTCATGTAAATACTGGCAATTGACCCCCTTTATGTGGAAGACCAGAAGGAGCTTTCCACTGCTGAGCCATCTCCCCTGCCCTATGTTGCTCATATATGATCAACATTTATATTACTAGTATTTTCATCTGCCCATTTGTAACTGTTTAAATATGCATTCTCTTTTATAAAATTTTATTTATGGTTTAGTTTAAACTGGGGCACTTCAGGTTTCTGCCAGATGACTACAGAACTGTAGTGAATGTATAATTCTTTGTAGGAACTTCAGTAAAGACCTCTGAATTCTTTCTATGCTTTTTGTTGGCTTGATTGCATTTTGCAGGGGAATGAGTGTTGTGATCATAAAAAGAGAAAGATGTGAGAATATGTTCTGCGGCAGTGTGGGGGAAGTGGGTGCCTCAGCAGGCCCATGCCGAGGCATCCCTTCCCCCTGAGGGACCAGACACACACAGGCATAGTATAGAATAGAGTTTATTCAGGGCATGGGATGGGAGTTAAGAGAGGTAGTAGAGGCAGAGAAAGGCAGAGAGAGGGAGAGTGTAGAGAAGCAGAGGCCAGCCATGACCATGTGGAGAGAGGGGGAGGGGAGGGGAGCCCAAGACGGGGCAAGAGAGATGGTAGGAGAGTGTGAGAATAAGAGAGGCAGGAGAGGTAAGACAGAGAGAAAGGGGTGAGCAGCCCCCTTTATAGTAGGCCAGGCCTAGCTGGCTGTTGCCAGGTAACTGTGGGGTGGAGCTTAGACAGAATCCTAACAATGAGGGTCTTAATGTGTACCTTTTGCTGTCCTGGAACTTGTTGCATAGCCCAGGCTAGCACTGCACTCAATGACATACACCTGTCTGTGCCTCTGGGATGCAAGCCATGAGCAAACATACCCAGCTTGCCCATCATTTTTGGTACTTTGTGATTATTCATACAATTTCTCTGATGTGTGCTCAATAATGTTGATCTGTTTGCCTCTCTCCTTCCCCCTCTCTATCAATTGTAGTTTGTCTTGCAAGACTATATTGTATTCAAAGGGTTCAGAAGTGACACATGTGCACCCCATAATTCAGTTTCCTTCTAAAATAACTTACTGATTAGAATATAACTTCTCTGTCAGGAAATAGTGGAGGAAGCTCCAGAATTATATGAACATATTGTYAAGGAAGCATACGTTTATTTTACAGTGATGTCAGTATCATGCTTTGTGTTGTACACATGTATGGGATATTTTAGGATGCAGTGACTTATGATGATGTGCATGTGAACTTCACTGGGGAAGAGTGGGATTTGCTGGATCCTTCCCAGAAAAGTCTCTATGAAGAGGTGATGCTGGAGACCTACCAAAACATCACTGCTATAGGTAAGACTGTGAATTTTCTTTTGCTCTTCAAAATAAGGGAACAAATGTTTCTTTGTTATTGATCTTCTGTTATTTCAATTGAAAATGAGGAAGAATGTACTGAATAAATCACGTTCATGGAATGTTTACAGTAGCTTTCACAATACTGTGAAAATTCACATTAACTTGAATTTTGCCTAATTTTCAATACTATATCATTCATTTTCTGGTACTGTGTTTTAGGCTACAACTGGGAAGACCATCATATTGAAGAACACTGTCAAAGTTCTAGAAGACATGAAAGGTAATTTTCATGTGCAAGCTGATACAAATATGCCTCTGGGGAAATTTTAGTAGGTCCTGGAAGCTCTAAAGGAAAGTAAGAGTGTAAAATATCAGTTCTTTAAGTGTAGCTATGATTATAATATTTTTGCAGAACCATGTACCACAATGTCAGTTACCTGATTTGTGTTTAAAAGGCATTCCTCTAAGAAAAAAGACAAGGAAACAGTAACTTAAGCAATATTTTTTTTTTGGTGTGGTTTTTCGAGACAGGGTTTCTCTGTATAGCCCTGGCTGTCCTGGAACTCACTTGGTAGACCAGGCTGGCCTCGAACTCAGAAATCCGCCTGCCTCTGCCTCCCAAGTGCTGGGATTACAGGCGTGCGCCACCACCGCCCGGCCTTAAGCAATATTTTTATTTGATTTGTAGCTGCATTAGAGATATGCTGTAGAACTATCAATCTGTTTAGTCTCATAACACTTAGATATTGCAAAAGGTATACACATTGAATAGGTTATAAGTATATGTTCAAAACCTTATTTTTTTTTTAAAGAGTGCATGTCCTATACCTCACTTCACATATCTTTTTTTTTTTAAAGAACTATTTATCTATTTTACATATAGGAGTATACTGAAGCTGTCTTCAGACACACCAGAAGAGGGCATCATATCCCATTACAGATGGTTGCAAGCAACCACGTGGTTGCTGGGAGTAGAATTCAGGACCTCTGGAAGAGCAGTCAGTGCTCTTAACCACTGAGCCATCTCTCCAGATCCCGCCCAAAACTTTCTAATAAGCAAATAGTCCATGGTAAAGTYGGAGATGCTCATATACTTGTAGTGACATTACTAAGTTTATTGAGAGGATAGTTTATGAGAGTCAAGAATCCTGTCATGGAGAAACCTTAATCCATAGTCCACATGTCTATGAGGAGCAAAAAGTCAAACTGTGTGAATGCAATGTGGAAACCTTTCATTTGTTACTCTTCTTTTAATACATATATCATGTGTCACAATGGATAAAAGCCATGTGATCATAGGAAAATTGAAAGAAGCAATGTCCCTGTTTCCGTGCCAGATCAATGAGAATATATGTAGTATTCTGCCTTCGGTAGACTATCTGAATATGATACAAGTTTGCAACTAATTAGTTTTCCAAGTTTACTGGGAAAATGCCTAAAGTTACACAGCAGAAAATCCCTAAGGTACTAGGTACTTGGAAATTCTTCTCTTTGTCCTGGTTCACTTTGCAAATGTGGTTTGACTCATACTATAGGAAAAATTATGTATGCAGTGTGGTAAAGCTTTGAGTTGGTCCATTGTTCTCCAGATATGTGAAATACATCATATAAAAATCTCATATACAAAAAGGATGCTATAAATGTGAGCCATGTAATAAATGCTCTAATGATGACAGCTATCTTCAAAGATGTAAAACAACCTATAATGGGGGGAACACCATTAGTATAAACAAAGTGATAAAACCTTAAGATCTGATTCATTTTTAACATTAGATCAAATTCTAAAATTCATATAAACTATTAAAATATTTGAGTATGGTAAAACTTTCACATGTGCCAATTATCGTTGCAGGCATGAGAGAAGTCATATTGAAGAGAAACCCTATGAGTGTAATCAATGTGGTAAAGCCTTTGCACGTCACAATCATCTCCAAATACATAAGAGAACACACACTGGAGAGAAACCTTATGAATGTAATCAATGTGGTAAAGCCTTTGCATGTCATAGTCGTCTCCAAAGACATAAAAGAACACATACTGGAGAGAAACCTTATCAATGTAATCAATGTGGTAAAGCTTTTTCACGTCACAGTCATCTCCAAAGACATGAAAAAACACATAATTCAGAGAAATCCTATGAATGTAATCAGTGTGGTAAAGCCTTTTCACAACAGAATAGTCTCCAATATCATAAAAGAACACATACTGGAGAGAAACCTTATGAATGTAATCAATGTGGGAAAGCCTTTGCATTTTACAATAGCCTCCAATATCATAAAAGAACACATACTGGAGAGAAACCTTATGAATGTAATCAATGTGGGAAAGCCTTTGCATTTCAGTATAGTCTCCAAAAACATAAAAGAATACATACTGGAGAGAAACCTTATGAATGTAATCAATGTGGTAAAGCTTTTTCACATGGAAATCGTCTCCAATATCATCAAAGAACACATACTGGAGAGAAACCTTATGAATGTAATCAATGTGATAAAGCCTTTGCATTTCACAATAGTCTCCAAAAACATAAAAGAACACATACTGGAGAGAAACCTTATCAATGTAATCAATGTGACAAAGCATTTTCACAACAGAGTAGTCTCCAATATCATCAAAGAACACATACTGGAGAGAAACCTTATGACTGTAATCAATGTGGTAAAGCCTTTGCATGTCACAATAGTCTCCAAAAACATAAAAGAACACATACTGGAGAGAAACCTTATCAATGTAATCAATGTGGTAAAGCATTTGCACATCACAATAGTCTCCAGTATCATAAAAGAACACATACTGGAGAGAATCATTAATAATGCATCAATGTGGTAAAGCCTTTGCAAGTCACAGTCATCTCCAAGTACATGAAAGAACACATTTTGGAAAGAAATCTTAGGTGTAAGAAATCTTAGCAATCAATGTTGTAAAGGTTTTGGATATTAGAGTAATCTCCAAAGACGTAAAAGAACATATACTGGACAGAAACCTCATGAATGTAATCAATGTGGTAAAGCATTTGCAAGTCACAGTCATCTACAGTAACATTAAAGAAGCCATAAGGGAGAGAAACCTTAATTTGTGTGGCAAACCCTTTGCAGGTCACAGTTATCTACAAAGATATAAAAACATCACATACTACAGAGAAATCTTATGAACGTAATCAATGTACTAAATTAAAGCTTTTGTAAGTCACAGTCATCTGCAACTATATAACAGAACACATTCAGGAGAGAAACCCCAAGATGTTATCAATGCTATAAAAGTTTTGCATGTCACAGTCTTCTCTGAATACATAAAGGAGCACATATTGTAGAGATGCCCTATAGATGTAATGAATATAGTAACATTTTCTAGGTCACAGTCATCTCAGAACACAGAGAAGAAACATACTGGAGAGAAATTGGAGAGAGTTATATCATGTTAGGAATTATTACCTGGTTATTGTTTTCATATTGACAAGGAGATACAAGTATGTATCAAATTGACAAGGGATAGATTGTGATTGCTATTCTTGGTTTTCAATTTAAGATCTAAAATGGAAATCATAGGTCCAGGCATGGTGGTACATGCCCTTAAACCCTAGGAGATGAGCATCAAGCAGATCTCTGAGTTCAAGTCCATCCTGATACAGAACAAGTTTCAAGTAAAGAAAAGCTTAGGTCTAAGCCTGTGGATACAGAGCCATGCAGATCTCTGAGTTCAAGGTCAATATATAGAGCAAGTTCCAGGACAACCAAGCTGAGGCAGTAAAGGAGTTGGAGAACAGAAAACTGGTGATAATGTAACAGAAGGGGCCATGTCCCAGGGCCAGCAAGCAGCAGAACTCAGCAGCTTTGGCTTTAGAGGCAAGAACAGAAGGGACTACTGGGAAAATTGATACTAGTTAGCTGTAGCTAAGATATTAAAAGTGATGAGGAAGAGACCTGCATCACTGAGGTGAAATCTTCTAGAAAGTGCTTTCTGAGAGGACAATGAGGATGCGTTCCAGAGATAGCCAATATTGTATGCTATGTTGCAGCTGAACTTGGTAACATGTAAGAATCACCCAGGTGGTACTGGTTTTGAAGGCATGAAGGTGTCATGCAAAGCATCTGAGGCTTGGCAACATGAAGGGAGCATAAGGGAGGCTATCAGTGAAGCCTAGTTGCAGCAGAAGAACCCAGCATATTGAAGATGCCAGTCCCATGGGATGAGCAGAAAACAACAACAGCAGTTGAGTGGAGTCAACCAGAGCTTAGTAATACAGAGGGCGAAGCTGGAGAAGAGACCCAAGCTCTTTGGAGGAGTGCAAAAGATCATGTGTGAATACTAGGCATTGGAACAAGAAACTGTAACACTGAGGCTACTTTGGAGACACCAAGATCTTTGGGATGCCAGAGCTGTGGATTACCTGCTCAGGAAAACTGCTTTCAGGGAATAAAACAAGCCAAAGAGAAAGAATTGTGCTGCAGTGAACAAAGCAGAAAGGAGTTGGAGATCTAAAGAATATTTTGACAACAGATATGGAGATGCAGAGTTTGGAGATTTCCCAGCTGGCTTTTGGTTTTGTTTTGGTCCAGTATTTCCTCACAATGACATTTAGGAATGGTGACGTTTATCTTGTAAAGTTGGAAGTGTATGATCTGTTTTTTGATTTTTTTTAGGAGATTACAGTTACATGATTGGATGATTCTCAGAAGAGACTTTGAATTTTGGACTTTTAACATTTTTGAGACTGCTATAGATGGGGACTTTTGAAGTTGGACCACATGAATTTTAATTATGCTATGTTTAAGTATGGTCCCCATATATTCCTGTACTTCAACAATCTTATGGGGGCCAGCRAGTGGAGTGTGAAAGTTTGAATATGCTTGTCACAGGGAATAGCATTATCAGGGGGTGTGGCCTTGTTGGAAGAGATAGATCACTCTGGGGATGGACTTTGAAGCTCCATCCAGTGCAGAACAGACCCTCCTATTCACTCCCTGGAAGACAGTCTTTTCCTGACTGCCTTTGGATCAAAATGCAGAACTCTCATCTTCTCCAGCATCATGGCTGCCTGCATGCTGCCATGCTTCTTGCCATGATGAAAATGGACTAAACCTCTGAAACTGTAAGCCAACCCCAATTAAATGTTTGCTTTTATGAGAGTTGCCTTGGTCATGATATCTATTCCTAGTAATGGAAACGCTAAGACAGAAACCCTGTGAGTGTATTCAATATGGTGAAGCCTTTGCACAATTCTTCAGGCTTCTTATCATGAAAGAATATGTACTGGAGAGAAATCTTTTGAATGTATTCACTATGGTTAAGCTTCTTACTATGGTTAAGAAGGAATGACTTTGACAGATAGAGTTCTCATTCTGTCTGTTTAGAAGGTGAGCATCACACAGGAGTTTATGACAAGCTCAAGCCCTGTCTATATCTGTTAAATAAGAAGTTTTGCTCTCAGCAATGTGAAATCTGTATCATGCAGGAAACAAGCCCAGGTCACTTACTTGTATTAGTTCTCACGACTTTGGATTGTGGAATTACAGAGTTTCCTGCTCTTTAATTCCAAAAGAGTAGTCTTGCTTCTCTTTAAGGAAAACTAAGATTTAAACAACTATATAAAAAATAGAAATACATATGTAACATTATACAGTACTGTTACATTAATTTTATATGAAATTTATACAAAGTCATACATAAAAATGTTAAATGTCTAAACTCATTCTCCAAAGCAAAAATAAAAGGGTCACCATCTAAGTAAGGTTGGTTATTTGATCAGAAGAAAATGAAGATGAGTCACCTGTCATCCATTGCTATTGTCTTCATTCATTCAGCTCAGTGTCCTCCTGAGGCACCCAGCTTGTTGTCTACTAATGAGAAGTTAGGTTATTTTATAATTTAGGCCACCATGAATCTAACTGTATCAAGCATGAGAATTCTTTTTTTTTAATTGAATATCACCTTCATTTACTTTGCCAATGGTAAAACCTTTCCTGATTTCCCTCCTCCCCAAAGACCCCCAACCCCTCCTCCCACCCCCTGCCTCCACGTATATGCCCCTCCACCCGACTCACTCCCACCTCCTACCCCCTTGATTTCCCTTTATTGGGGCATATATTGAGCCTTTACCTGACCAAGGACCACTCCTCCCGCTGATGCCCAACAAGGCATTCTTCTGCCACATTTTTGGCAGAAAATGGTACCCCTTGGTTGATGGTTTAGTCCTTGGGAGTCCTGGGGCATCTGGGTTGCCATCATTGTTCTTCCCATGGGGCTGTAATCCCCTTCAGCTCCTCTAGACCGCCCTCCAGCTCCTCCAATGGGGACCCCATGCCCAGTCCAACGGTTGGCTGTTAGCATCTACCTATGTAATTGTAAGGCTCTGGCAGGGCCCCTCCAGAGACAACCATGGCGTGCTCCTTTTGGGATACATTTCTTGTCATCCATAGTAGTGTTGGGGTTTGGTGACTGTTTATAGGATGAATCCCCAGGTAGGGTAGTCTCTGGGTGGCCTTTACTTCAGTCTCTACTCCACACATTGTCTCCCTTATTGCTCCTCCTGTGATTATTTTGTTCTCTTTCTCAGAGGAACCAAAGCACCCTCACTTAAGTCCTCCTTCTTCTTGAGCTTCCTGTGCTGGGTGAATTGTAATTTGTTTATTTTGAGCTTTTGGGCTAACATCCAGTGCATACCATGTGCACTCTTTTGTGATTGGGTTACCTCACTCAGGATGACACTTTCTAGTTCCATCCATTTGCCTAAGAATTTCATGAATTCATTGTTTTTAATAGCTGAATAGTACTCCATTGTGTATATATACCACAGTTTCTGTATCCAGTCCTCTGTTGAAGGACATCTGGGTTCTTTCCAGCTTCTGGCTATTATAAATAAGGCAGAGCATGTGTCCTTATTAAATGTAGGAGCATCTTCTGGGTATATACCCAGGAGTGGTGTTGCTGGATCCTCAGGTAGTAGTATTATGTCTAATTTTCTGAGGAATCGCCAAACTGATTTCCAGACTGGTTTTACCAGCTTGCCATCCCAACAATGGAGAAGTGTTCCTTTTTCCCCACATCCTCTCCAGCATCTACTGTCCCCTGAGTTTTTCATCTAGCCATTCTGACCAGCGTGAGGTGGAATCTCAGTGTTGTTTTGATTTGCATTTCCCTGATAACTAAGGATGCTGAACATTTCTTTAGGTGCTTTAGAGCCATTCGGGTTTCCTCAGTTGAGAATTCCCTGTTTAGCCCTGTACCTCGTTTTTTAATAGGGTTATTTGACTCTCTGGAGACTAACTTCTTGAGTTTTTTGTACACATTGGATATTAGCCCTCTATTGGATGTAGGATTGGTAAAGATCTTTTCCCAATTTGTTGGTTGCCATTTTGTCCTATTGACCATGTCCTTTGCCTTACAGAAACTTTGCAGTTTTATGAGTCCCCATTTGTCGATTCTTGTTCTTAGAGCATAATCCATTGGTGTTCTTTTCAGGAACTTTCCCCCTGTGCCCATGTGTTCAAGATTCTTCCCCACTTTCTCCTCTATAAGCTTCAGTGTTTCTGGTTTTATGTGTAGGTCCTTGATCCACTGGGACTTGAGCTTTGTACAAGGAGATAAGAATGGGTCAATTTGCATTTTTCTGCATGCTGACCTCCAGTTGATCCAGCACCATTTGTTAAAAATTCTGTCTTTTTTCCACTGGATGTTTTTAGCTCCTTTGTCAAATATCAAGTGACATGTGTGGGTTCTTTTCTGGGTCTTCGATTCTATTCCATTGATCTTCCTGCCTGTCTCCATACCAATACCAAACAGTTTTTATCACTATTGCTCTGTAGTAGAGCTTGAGGTCAGGGATGGTGATTCCCCTAGGAGATCTTTTGTTGTGGAGAACAGTTTTTGCTATCCTGGTTTTTTTTGTTATTCCAGATGAATTTGAAAATTGCTCTTCTAGATCTAGGAAGAATTTATTTGGGATTTTGATGGGGATTACATTGAATCTGTAGATAGCTTTTGGCAAGATGGCCATTTTTACTATATTGATCCTACCAATCCATGAACATGGGAGATCTTTCCATCTTCTGAGATCTTCTTTGATTTCTTTCTTCAGAGGCTTGAAGTTCTTGTCATACAGATCTTTCATTTGCTTCGTTAGGGTCACACCTAGGTATGAAATATTATTTGGGACTATTGTGAAGGGTGTCATTTCCCTAATTTCTTTCTCATCTTGTTTATTCTTTGAGTAGCAGAAGGCTACTGATTTGCTTGAGTTGATTTTATATCCAGCTACTTTGCTGAAGATGTTTATCAGCTTTAGGAGTTCTCTGGTGGAAGTCTTGGGGTTGCTTAAGTATACTATCATATCATCTGCAAATAGTGATATTTCGACTTCTTCCTTCCAATTTTTTTTTTTTTTTTTT
>BDUI01000071.1:79279-95961 GCA_002335545.1 Apodemus speciosus
CTATTCAGTAGTTAAGTATATTCAAATTCTTATGCACTAAATTTTTAGAAAATAATTTTGCTTTTGAAACTAACTATATTTATGAAAGAAATTGTATATCTTTGTCTCCATGTAAACTATTCCATTTACCATTCTATTGTAAAACTATCCCACTTACCATTCTATTGTAAGTTTTACAAGTTTTATTACTATAAAATCTTCAAGTAATTCAGGTCATATAATATATCTTTGTATTTTATTTTGTTTATCCTTTAAGAATTGTCCTCATGGCAGATAATATATGATTACCTTTTACAGGTTGAATATTATTTGTATATTCCATATTAACTTCATCATTTCAGTACAATGGAAATTTGGGTTATTTCTGCCTGTGTTATTTTCTGAATAATGCTATAGTGATTTGGGCTGTAGAAATATGTTTATTTTTTTCTGGTTGATTTGAGGGTAAATTTTATATAAAAATGTAATGGAATGAAAAATATCTATGTTGATGATAAGTATTACAAATATAAAGATTATCAGTTTTATTAATACCTTACCATTTATTCAACAGGAACAAAATCCTATAAATGTAAAGAATGTAATAAGACCTTTGTTCGGAATTCACTCCTTATCCAACACCAGAGAGTTCATACAGGAGAGAAACCCTACAAATGTGAACAATGTGGCAAAGCTTTTAGCTGTTCTTCAAGCCTTACCCAACATCAAAGAATTCACACTGGAGAGAAACCCTAAAAATGTGAACAATGTGGTCAGGCTTTTAACTGTTCTTCTCACCTGTATAAGCATCAGAGAATTCACACTGGTGAGAAACCCTATAAATGTACAGAATGTGGCAAAGCTTTTAACTGGTCTTCAAGCCTTACCCAGCATCAAAGAATTCACACTGGAGAGAAACCCTACAAATGTGAAGAATGGGATTGTCCTTTAACTGTTCTTCACACCTGTATAGGCATCAGAGAATTCACATGGGTGAAAAACTTTACAAATGCAAAGAATGTGGCAAGGCCTTTAACTGTTCTTCATACCTCAATTATCATCAGATATTTCATACTGGAGATAAACCCTACAAATGGAGAGAATGTGGCAAAGCCTTTACCATGGTCTCTTACCTTACTCGACACCAGCAAATTCATACTGGAGAAAAACCCTATAAATGTAAAGAATGTGACAAAGCTTTTAGTAATTGTTCAGCCCTAATTCAATACCAAAGAATTCATACTGGAGAGAAACCCTACAAAYGCAGAGAATGTGGCAAAGCCTTTAATAATAGTTCAAGCCTTATTCATCACCAAAGAATTCACACTGGAGAGAAACCTTACGAGTGCAAAGAATGTGGTAAGGCCTTTAACTTTTCTTCACACCTTAATTATCATCACAGAATTCATACTGGAGAGAAACCCTATAGATGTGAAGAATGTAGCAAAGCCTTTAATAATTTTTCAGCCCGTATTCAACACCAAAGAATTCATACCGGAGAGAGACCCTACAAGTGTGAAAAATGTAGCAAAGCATTTAATAATTGCTCAGCTCTTAGTCAAAACCAAAGGATCCATACTGGAGAGAAACCCTACAAGTGCTGAAAAATGTGGACAGGGCTTTAACTGTTCTTCAAACCTTAAACAATACCAACGAATTGTAGAGAAAAACTCTACAACTGTGAAGATTCTGGCAAAGTCTTTAATAATGGTGAAGTCCTTCCTCAATACCATAGAATCCATACGTACTGAAGAGTAACCCTATAAATGTAGATATGGAGGCAAAGTGTTTTAACAGTTGTTTTATATGTCTTTAACATCAAATTTTTATATATAAGAGAAACCCTACAAATTATAATATGTGTCAAATCCTTTATTCATGCTGTAATCAGTGATCAGAGATTTCGTATTGGTAAGAAACCTTGCAAATAGAACCTTGCATGGCCTTTAACTGAAGCTTGATCTTCGTTAACTATCAGTGAATTCATATTAGATAGAAACTTTGTACATGTAATGACTGGGAGGAATTTAGTCTAATATTTGTACCTCAGAAAAGCAAAATACTTAAACTATAAAACATGTAAATAAAAAGAATATAAGCAAGCCTTTCTGCATACCTCAGATCTTACTGAATATAAGAAAATTATTATGAGACAAATCCAGTGATTATATGGATTATCATAAAAAATTGAAGACTTAGTTATAATTTACAGTGCATCATTATTTGATACAACGTAAAGAAATATCACAGACTTGAGACTCTTGCAGATAACTTATCTCTGTAAGAATATCAATGTATTATAAAATTGAATTTACTTGTTATGGATGGTGTGAGCCACCATGTAGTTGCTGGAATTTGAACTCAGGACCTTTGGAAGACCAGTCAGTGCTCTTAACAGCTGAGCCATCTCTCCAGCCCCTAAAATTTAATTTACTATATAGCCTCACTTTTCAAAACTAAATGAAGAACAGATCTCAAATGATTATATCAAAAGAACAAAACTGGTTCCCGAGAGTTATTTTCTTCCAGAGGCTATATGTTAGATTTTGAAGTGTAGTTGTTTTAATAAATAAAAGTATTTCTTAATGTATTATCATTGTTGTATATTGGATGACATATAATTCTACCACAAATAAAAGTATTCTACTTTACTCAAGGATACAGACAGCAGATTTTAATTCTATATTGCTGGTGATTAGTGAAATAACTTGTCATTCTTTGACCAGTATTAATATTCTTCAAGTAACTTGGAAGTAACTGTTGTATATGATACAATTTTTWAAAAATTTTTTGTAATAACTTGGAAATTTTTTTGTTCCTTCCTTTCCTATTCTTTCTCCTCCCTGAATACCTCTGATATAGTCCTTTCCCTCCTTACATAAGAATTTTATGTTCTTCTTTTCCCCAAAAAACCTAAACAAAACTTGGAAGTTTTTAAAATAAAAATCACCCTTTCTAACCAACTTTAGAAGTAAAAAATATGTGTCTAGATTAACACTCAAGCCCTTGCCCAGTCTACACAGAAATCATCACATAGGTAAGGCATGAAGGATCCTTAATAGGAATCTTTAACAAAGTTTTACAAGTCATTGACTCCAATTGAACCCAACTGACCCAGACAGAAAAGAAATCTATTTACACAAACACATGGGTCTATGGGGGCCATTTCTATTCAAACCACACATAATGTAAGGGATATTTTCATAATAATACATCACCCATGTGTGATATATGCCACATTTTATTATTTGCTCCAGCAGAATTCAATAAAGAGGGCATCTTTCCTCTAATGTACATTATAAAGCTTTTAAAAAAATAACAGTATGGAGAGATGACTCAGAAATGGTTAGCAATACTTATTGCTCTTGCAGAGGACAAAGATTCTATTCCCAATACCCAAATCACATGGCTCGAAACTATTTGCAACTCTAGTTCAAGGGGATCTGATCCCCTCCCCCTTATGACATAGATGGACACCAGGCATGCACATGATACTCATACATACATGAAGGCAAAACAATTTAACATATAGAAATGCATCTAAAATTTCTCAATTAAATGGCTGCAGCTATATAGATTTACATCTAGATTGTGTATTCTATTCCATTGGTCTACAAGTCTTTTTGTGCTGGTGTCATGCTGGTTTTATTGCTATAGCTATATAAGATTATTTATTATACCACCAACATTGTTTTTCCACTAAGGATTGTGTTAGCCTTTAAAAGCCTTTGTGTTMTGAATTTTAGGATTTTTTCTAAGTCTATGGAAAATGTCATGTAACACTGATGGGGATTACATAGAATCTGTACATTATTTTGGGTGATACAGCTATTTTTACAATTAATTCATGACATTTTTTTATCTCTTGACACAAGCTAGAGTTTTTGCAAAGAGGGAACATCAATTGAGAAAGTACCCCCAACAGATTGGAGTATAGGCAAGCCTGTGGGACATTCTTTTGGTTAATGTTGATATTGAAGGGCACAGCCCACTGTTGACTGTGCCACTCCTTGATGAGTAATCCTGGAGTGCATAAGAAAGCAGGATGATCAAGCCCTGGTAGCAAGCAAATAAGCAGCATTCCTCCATGGTCTCTGCTTCAGTTTCTGCCTCCAGCTTTCTGTTTTAAGTTGCTGCCTTGATTTCCCTTGATAGATTAAGACCTGTGAGGTGAAATAAATCCTTTCTCCTCAAAGTTGCTTTTGGTTGTGGTGTTTTCTCACAGCAATAGAATCCTAAGGCAATATTAGCTGACTAATGACTTATCATTATAGCCATAGATTAGTATCTCTCTCAACCCTCATTAGAAAGCTTCTTCTTCTTCTTCTTCTTCTTCTTCTTCTTTTTTTTTTTTTAAAGATTTATTTATTATATGTGAGTACACTGTAGCTGTCTTCAGACACACCAGAAGAGGACACCACATCTCATTATGGATGGTTATGAGCCACTATGTGGTTGCTGTGATTTGAACTCAGGACCCTCAGAAGAATAGTCAGTGCTCTTAACCACTGAGCCATCTTACCAGCCCAAACATTTATTTATTTACTTTTTAAAAAATGTGCAGACACTGTAGCTGTTTTCAGACATACCTGAAGAGGGCATCAGATCTCATTACAGATAGTTGCGAGCCACCATGTGGTTGCAGGGATTTGAACTTAGGACCTTCAGAAGAGCAGTCAACGCTTTTAACCTCTGAGCTATCTCTCCAGCCTCCAGAAAGCTTCTTTATACAGTAGTAGCAAATAACACAGAGTTCCTCTGTATTGTCAAGTAGAGACTCAGAGAGTGCAGAATAACAAGAGAGTTTTAAAGGCTTTTCTGTTTCTTGATTAAAAGTTTCTGCCGGGCAGTGGTAGCGCACACCTGTAATCCCAGCACTTGGGAGGCAGAGGCAGGCGGGTTTCTGAGTTCAAGGCCAGCCTGGTCTACAGAGTGAGTTCCAGGACAGCCAGGGCNTTTTTTTATCTCTTGACACAAGCTAGAGTTTTTGCAAAGAGGGAACATCAATTGAGAAAGTACCCCCAACAGATTGGAGTATAGGCAAGCCTGTGGGACATTCTTTTGGTTAATGTTGATATTGAAGGGCACAGCCCACTGTTGACTGTGCCACTCCTTGATGAGTAATCCTGGAGTGCATAAGAAAGCAGGATGATCAAGCCCTGGTAGCAAGCAAATAAGCAGCATTCCTCCATGGTCTCTGCTTCAGTTTCTGCCTCCAGCTTTCTGTTTTAAGTTGCTGCCTTGATTTCCCTTGATAGATTAAGACCTGTGAGGTGAAATAAATCCTTTCTCCTCAAAGTTGCTTTTGGTTGTGGTGTTTTCTCACAGCAATAGAATCCTAAGGCAATATTAGCTGACTAATGACTTATCATTATAGCCATAGATTAGTATCTCTCTCAACCCTCATTAGAAAGCTTCTTCTTCTTCTTCTTCTTCTTCTTCTTCTTTTTTTTTTTTTAAAGATTTATTTATTATATGTGAGTACACTGTAGCTGTCTTCAGACACACCAGAAGAGGACACCACATCTCATTATGGATGGTTATGAGCCACTATGTGGTTGCTGTGATTTGAACTCAGGACCCTCAGAAGAATAGTCAGTGCTCTTAACCACTGAGCCATCTTACCAGCCCAAACATTTATTTATTTACTTTTTAAAAAATGTGCAGACACTGTAGCTGTTTTCAGACATACCTGAAGAGGGCATCAGATCTCATTACAGATAGTTGCGAGCCACCATGTGGTTGCAGGGATTTGAACTTAGGACCTTCAGAAGAGCAGTCAACGCTTTTAACCTCTGAGCTATCTCTCCAGCCTCCAGAAAGCTTCTTTATACAGTAGTAGCAAATAACACAGAGTTCCTCTGTATTGTCAAGTAGAGACTCAGAGAGTGCAGAATAACAAGAGAGTTTTAAAGGCTTTTCTGTTTCTTGATTAAAAGTTTCTGCCGGGCAGTGGTAGCGCACACCTGTAATCCCAGCACTTGGGAGGCAGAGGCAGGCGGGTTTCTGAGTTCAAGGCCAGCCTGGTCTACAGAGTGAGTTCCAGGACAGCCAGGGCTACACAGAGAAACCTTGTCTTGAAAAAAACAAAAAAAGAAAAAGTTTCTTTTGGAGTGCTGGAGAGATGGCTCAGGGGTTAAGAGCACCGACTGCTCTTCCAAAGGTACTGAGTTCAATTCCCAGCAACCACATGGTGGCTCACAACCATTCCCTTCCCTGTTCCATCTCCCACCCAGTTTCTTCCTTCCATCTATTTTGTGGTGAATGAATATTAAGAGGTGTGGCCTTCTTGGAGGAAGTGTATCACTATGGGGGTGGGCTTTGATACCCTCTCCTAGCTGCCTGGAAGACAATAGTCTTCTCCTGTTTGCCTTTGGGGGTGATTCCAATTGTCAGGATACCTGTTGGTAATCTGTCTGGACTCCACCCCCACAGTTACCTGGCAACAGCCAGATAGGCCTGGTCTACTCTAAAAGGGGATGATTGCTCCCTACTCTCTCTTACTCTTGTTCTCTCTTATCCCTTACTCTTGTCTCTTGTCTCCTTGCTCCCCATCTCTCCCCATCCTCTTCCCCCTCTCTCTATGGCTGGTCTCTACTTCTCTACTCTATCCTCTCTGCCTTTCTTTGCTTCTACTACTCTCTTAACTCCTTTCCCATGTCCTAAATAAACTATTCTATGCTATACTGTCGTGTGGCTGGTCCCTCAGGGGGAAGGGATGCCTCTGCATGGGCCCGCTGAGGCACCCCCTTCCCCCACACCTCACCACATCCCCATAGAACATATTCTTATATTTCTTTAACTTTTTATGACCACAACAATACCAGCTGCCCAGTTCAGTAATGTCAGGTTATCAAACATGAATCAGCAGCAGTGGTACAATCCAATAGAAACAGCCAGGCCTCCTCCCAATTAGCACAAGTCATCAGGAACAACCAAAACCAGAGGGATGCCAGAAGTTCTCTGCTATGCTTCTTTCAACAAAAATGAAGAACAGCGAAGACATGAGATCAATGAAATGTTACAAAGCTAGTTGCACAAGCACCCTATTACTGTCAGTTGAGTCCCATTTACTCTCTCCAAACATCACATATCCTCTCACAGATCTTTCCTCAGCAAAACACCACATGAGTCTACCTCAGCAAAACATCACATAAGTCTACATCACATGACCCAAATGGAAACTTCCACTTCAGCTATTCATACATCAGTGGATAGTCTTACACCTATACACACATTGGCAATGTTGGAACACACTAAATTGGGAGGAAATAGTTGAGATAGGGTGGGGGTAGAAGAGGAATTGGGGCAGAGGAAATGAGGTATGGACTGGATCAAAACACATTGTATGAATGTATAAGAATCTTATAATTTTTTAAAGAAAAATAATCACAAAATTATCACAAATAATTCTCTTGGCTCAACTTTCTTTCATGCCAAGTAAGATAAAAATAGAAATGTTCAGGGGTTTTATGTATGGGAAGGCAGATGATTGAATTCATATTTTAACAGGGAAACATTGCTTATATTGATGAAGCAGCAACCAGAGAGAGAACTTTGCAAGTCAAAACTTACTTGAATTGGGAAGAAATGCTAACTGTTCTTTAAATGTTATTGTAAAGAGAAAGGGCAAGGTGGCTTAGAAATTAAGCTCAGATTCTTAGATTGGTGTGGAGGTGCATCCCTATAATACCAGCCCTTGGGAGGCAGAGTCAGGAGGAACAGGGGTTCAAATTTATATGGCACATTCTAGACTACCCCTGGGCTACATGAAATTCTGTATCTAGAGAGAGAGAGAGAGAGAGAGAGAGAGAGAGAGAGAGAGGGATTTCTCTTCAAGTTGAAATTTGGAAATTTCAAGTGAATGCTGGAGATGTGATTTTACTTGCAATCAGAAATATGAACTCATGAGAAGTTATAGACAATAAAAGAATACAAACTTTGCAATACAACTTTGAGAAGCAATCGCAATGAGAATCAATACAAAAACAAGCTTTATTGCATAAGCAGATATATGATGTCAAATTATCCATTTCAGGGCCAACAAGGTGGTTTTGTAGGCACATGTATTTGTTGCCGGACAACCAGAGTTAAATCCCCAGGACTTACATTGTAAAAGGAAAGAATTACCTCATGGAAGCTGTCCTCTGACCTCCACATGCATACTGTGGCACACACATGCCTGTGCTTGTGTACAAACACATACACATGTACACATACAAATAAGTATAATAGTTGAAGTATCCTCCATTTCATTTGTGAAATTCCATAAGCATGGTAGGAAATTCAAGGTACTCATGGAACATGTAAAAATTAGATAATTCACTATATATACTCATATTTCCAGACAGGTTTCAAAGTGATTCATACAGTAGTAAATCTAGACATAGATCAGTAATAACCTAGTTACATGTACTTCAAAGTTTACACCTTAAATGATAGACATTTGGTATCACTAGTCTTGGGTTCTTATTTAGCAGACATGGTAATACTTCAGAGGCCAAGATTGGGGAGGGGGCAAGACATTAGGGCAAAGTCCTGTCATGGATTACCTTCCATATAGATCCTACCCACCTAGCAGTGCTTGGGGCTCCACCACAGCAGCATATTCCCATCTCTGTCCATGGTAGAGTCTCTGGGAGAGATAAAGCTCTGTATCAGGAGGAAGTCAAAGAAGGTCACACAGGAAAACTGGGGCACACCTGAGGGCAGGACACTCACCTGGAATGGCCACTGTCTGCCTCCTACCTCTCCCTCTCGCTCTTTCTTTATTATGACTCTCCTATAAAGCTGGCACCATGGGGACCTATGAGCCAGAATGTGCTACCTATTCCAGGTGATAGGGATGATGAAAAGGCAGGATCTAACCATTCAATACCTACCTCTGCTAGGGCTGCAAACCCACAGCCTATAGGTACCTGCATTTATTTGCAGCATCACCTTCTTCACTAGTCCATCTCTCCCCACCCTTTTTTAAATTAGTTTTCTCCAATTGAGTGTCACTGAAAATACATATCACATTTGTTTTTAGATTTATATATTTTTATGTATATGAGCACACTATCACTCTCTTCATGGCCAGTATTCTTTTTTTTTTTTTAAGGTTTGTAATTTTATTTATAGTTCAATATAAATTAGTTTAGCACAGGTCTATTAAACTTAAGCTCAAAAAATACGTTTTAATGTGCTGGTATATTTTTTTAAAGACCTTTCATTTGGTTTAAGAAAAAAGTTGATTTTAAAAAAATCAGATTTTATGGAATAACAACGGATTTTAACTTATATTACATCCTTTTTTTTTTTTTTACAAAATAATATGGGAATTTAACACAAAATTTACAGCTAATGTATAGCTTTACTGTTACTTCAAGCATTAATCTGTATTTCTATGTTACTATATTATATGATGTGTTCATATATAACAATTATGCTAATATTTAACATATTTCTAATTCTTTTCTATAAATTATTTGTTGAGACATAATTTGGAAGAAATTGTAGTTTTCACCTTGGTACAACTATTAGAAACATTTTCACAGCATATTTTCCCCAAAAATCACAGTTTTTAAAAAGTAGGATTAAAAGGAGTAGATGCCTTTTTAATTAGAAATTTATAGTTTGTGTTGTACTTGAGCTTTCACTGTATATTGTACTTAAGGTTTCAGGACCTTTTTTAAATGGTGAGTTCTAAGATAAAAAAAAAGTATAAAACATAATTAATGCCAGTATTTTTTTTTTGTTTGTTTTTTTTTTTTTTCGAGACAGGGTTTCTCTGTGTAGCCCTGGCTGTCCTGGAACTCACTCTGTAGACCAGGCTGGCCTCGAACTCAGAAATCCGCCTGCCTCTGCCTCCCGAGTGTTGGGATTACAGGCGTGTGCCACCACAGCCCAGCCATTATTCTTACAATTTGAAAAGAGTTGTCTGAAATACCTACCCCACAAWCCTGGCCCTTGCATTCCTGACTCTTAGGTATTAGGAAAAGAAGGGTTTTACCCATAGACCATTGTTTCATCCATCCAAGTGCAGCTCAAGATTTTGCTTCACTAAGATCTTTTGACTGGGATAGGCCCCAGCTGGGCAGAATATTCATTTGTATTTTAAGCTACTTATGCAAGTACSTAGAGCTTAGCCTCTTAGTGGTTCCACTCCCCCCACCCCCCCACCAAAACCAAGCAGCTCTGCTTTCACCAGCAGGGTGCCATAAGACAGGCAGATGCCTCCAGTTACAGCCAAACTGGTACCTAAGGACCAAAATAGCAGTCAGATGACCACAAGGGCCAGTTTACCACTTTCTGTCCTGAGCCCAGAAGCAGAAGCAGCTAAAAATAGCCACAAAACCCACATGCTTTGGGAAGAACAGCAGGGACAGCACCATTCTGACCAGGGGCGCCATGAGGTCGCTTCGTTTCATTTCTGCTGAAGTGTTAGTGTCCCACCCCAAGATGGTCCAGGAGAACCTGAACAATATAGCCTACAACCTCTACCCACTTCTGTTCAAGGTCAGTTACCTGCTAGAGCAAGCAGACGTAATCCGTGCTCTGCTGAGTCACTGGCCGCTAGAGGAGTTCCGGCTGGCTCAGCTACTGAGGCCAAACACTGACCACCCTGAAGACCTGCGTGATCGTGCCTGCAAGACCTGCCTGGAGGCCTGTATCCAGGGCATAGCTGACCATGTGCTGAAAAGTGGGAGYAACCGCCTTCGGGTAGCTGATTTCACAGGCATCCAGGATGTTCAGGTGCAGCAATGTCCTTGTGGGAGGGCACTAGGAAGGTGGGGCCGTACCAAGGTGCTGGCCAGGACCTGCTGCCAGCTCCATGGACAGCCCTGGACAGCTGGGCACCCCATTGAAGTCTTTGCTGACCTCTTTGTCACAGAAGGCAACTTTGACATGGTGGTACAGGCCTTGAAGCCATCAGGCCTAGCACCTCTGCAGGTCTGTTGCCCTTCACTCCGGGCAGACAGCCTGAGTGCTGGGCAACTCCTACAAGTGCTTGGCCTGGCTGGGCCAGGCAACCTTAGAAAGTTGGAGGTAGTACACAATGTACGGTTGCATGCTGGCCATGTGCAGCAGCTGTTGGCCCAGGTGGGCTTCCCTCAGCTGACCTCACTTACCTTGCCCACCAAGGCCTTCGATGCTCCACCAACATGTGCCCCAAATCCAGAAGGTGAGGATCTCCTCCTTACCTCTATTGCCTGGGAGCTCAGCCAGATGAACCAGCTCACTGAGCTAAGTGTAGCTTTCTCTACACTGACTGGGAAGATCCAAACATTGCTTAGGTAAGTCTTAAATAATTGGGTACAGGATCTGGTAAAGCATGCTAGAGTCACTGAGGAATAGGGATAGGGATAGGATCTGTTTACACAATGTTCTCTGGGATTGTGTTGGGCAAATCAGCAAGAGTTAAGAGCCACTAAGAAAGAATCAGAACACTGAACCAGTTTGGAAGATGTCTTTCAATTAACAAAACTCCGACATGGGGTTTGCCCATAATCCCAGTGCTCAGAAAGCATAGCCAGTAGCATTGAAGTTTGAGGTCAACTACAAAGAGAGGGAGGCCTTATTTCAGCAAACAAAAACAAACTAGGGCTGAGAGTATAGGGTAGTTGAGTAGAGTAGCAGTGTTGTGTTGGAATGGCAGCTGGTGTCTGGATAGACCACACCAGGCCAATGCAGTTCCACATGGCAGAGGTTTATTGGGGGAGGGATGGGGGAGGCAGAGACAAAGGGAGAAAAGAGAGAAAGGGGTGAAGGACAGGAAGGGTCTGCCTTTTATTTAGGCTGACGTAACAGCTCGCAGGTAAGGGTGGAAAGTGGACTCTGGGAGTGTATGCAATTGCCATGGCAACAGATGTGCATGTCCCTGTCCCTATGGGTGACATTACTGGGTTTGGAGGCAATCTGCCAAGCCGGTTCCTGATACCAACAAGCAGGACCCTAGTTTTAGTTCTCAGCATCAGAGAGGGAGGGAGGAGGAGGAGGAAGCAAGAAGACATAAGACAAAGAGGAAGGAGGGAGCTAACTGGAAAGTAAACAACACAGAAGACACAACAAGACCTTCTATTGACTAGTGTTGTATAACAAATTACCCAATATTTAGTGTCTTAAAACATTTTCCCAAGATAAGGATGAGAAGGTAGTTTATCATAGCGAGAACATTGTCAGCTGTTAGCTGGATTGTCTCACCTGAAATCCTGGTACTGCTATCTCCTCCTCAGCAACTGTACTATGAAGGGCAGGAGGGTGGCTGCCAGGTAGTTCTGAGGTCAGGGTAGTTTCATGTGGAGAGTACTGTCCCAGTAATAAGTTATTATGAATGGGCAAGCAGTGGAGAGGCAGCAACAGGATAGTAGGGACAGAACAAGACCCTACCACATACTGYCTTRWTTAACAAGGGCAGTGAAGAGGGTGTTCCCAGGAAGGTTCAGGATACCAAAAAATGCATTTTCTCATGAACCCTGGGTGGGGAAGTTTTTCCAGACATACCTTCCCCCATCCCCTATCCCCAGTGATACTGGATGAATAGTAAATTCAGGATTATGGAGCCCACATTCAGGCTGCTGGACTTCCTTCTCAGCCCTTAAAACTGAATTGTTTCTATTGTCATCAGAGTGGCAGTACTCTCTTTCAAGCTAATTCTGTCTTGCTGTTCTAATAGTCAATATTCTGACAGTTCTGAGATCATGTGCATAATTTCCCTGCCTAACTTGAAAGGTAGTGTTGGTTCATTTTAGGTTCAATTATTGACTGCCCAACAGGCCCAGGAGCTGTAGACTTCTGGAAAAAAACCGTAATTTTCACAAACTATTTTGATTCTTTAAATTTTGCTTAAAAATATCATTCTTAACTCATATGCCAATATGAAATGAAGTCAGCAGGAGTTTCTGGCAGGCTGCAGTCAGTGATCTCTAAGATAGAAAAGTGGTTAGATTACTTACTTCCACCAAAACTCCAGCTTACCTGAGACCCTCATAACGTCTGTGATTTTTTTTTTGCCTACCTCACAGCCCCTTGAAGACCCCACTAAGAGTGTTGGACCTAGCCAACTGTGCCCTTAATCATGAAGACATATCCTTCTTAGCAGACTGTAACCACACTGCCCACTTGGAGGTGCTGGACCTCAGTGGACATAACCTGGTACATTTGTACCCTTCTACCTTCTTCAGGCTGCTGAGCCAGGCTGCCAAAACACTGAGAGTGCTCACCCTAGAGGAGTGCAACATCACAGACAGCCATGTTAACATGATGATTCTGGGCCTTAGCCCTTGCAGCCAGCTCCAGCAGTTCAAGTTCCTTGGGAACCCGCTATCAGGCAGTGCTCTCCGGCACCTTTTTGCTGCACTCTGCGAACTCCCTAGCCTGCGCCACATTGAGTTCCCAGTGCCAAAGGACTGCTACCCTGAGGGTGCTATCTACCCCCAGGATGAGCTGTCAGTGTCCAAATTCGACCAACAGAAATACGACATGATTGCAGAGGATCTTCGAGCAGTACTGCTTCGAGCTAACCGGGAGGACATCCAGGCCTCCACGCCACTTTTTGGAAGTTTTGATCCAGACATTCATGAAACCAGCAATGAACTTGGTTCTTTCTTGCTGCAAGCTTTCAAAACTGCTTTGGAAAACTTTTCCAGAGCACTAGAACAAATGGAGTAGGTCCTGGAATCATACTATATGAGGCTGTGCATTTCTAGTGCCCTAAGGTGAGTCCTGGACCAGAAGATCAGTCTCAACCATTTGTCACCTGCAGCAACACTACCACAAGGTTTCCTTAGAGAAAACTGCAGGCATACTCATTACATGCTCTAAGAGGAAGCCAGATATATAAATGAGACATGAGGTGCTCCTGTGTGTTAGCACAGCAAGATCCTAAAGCAGAGAAGCCACCTCAAACCAAGATGGAAGGTGGAGAATGTGATCACCAGGGCAGAATGTAGTGGGATCAGGGTCAACTACCTAGTTCTGATGCTGTGAGGTGGAGAAATGAGAAAATTCATCACGGAAAATGTATAGAAGCAGCAGCCCATAAAAAAATAGACACTGAAAATAAAAGTGAACCAGACCCCTGAGCTAGCAGTTTAGCGATGTTCTATCTGCTGTACATTTTACCAGATAACATCTGCCTACACAGAAATGTGGGGGATGGAAGTGATGATCAATTTTCTATCAGTGGCTGTTTTGGCTTTGTTTCCAACTGAAGCAGAATTTTACTGTCTTTTGGTGACTGAGGATATCTAGTCACTAAAATATGCCCAATGTTTCTTGGCATACTCTGATCCTGTTTTTCTGCTCAGAGTTCAGACCCTAAGTCAGGCATGTCCAACCTGAACAGTATATGCAGCCACATGTGACAGAGAATAGCTATGAATATAGCTCATTACAAAGCTGTAAACTTACTGAAGACAATGAGATGATTTTTTGAAGTTTGTTGTGACTCAGTTTTCAAGAATGAACTCTGTAGATGATAACATATATATAATGCACCCAAATCACTGCTCCTCGGAATGGCTGAGGCCTGGCCCTTTGCAACTCCTTTGAGAAACAAATCATCACACAAGACTTGTTTAGACTTCATTTCCAGTATTTGCTTTGCCAAAGTACTACTGTAATTAAATGCTAATAAAATAGGAGTGTGGCTTAACTTAAGTACAATTTATCTAATTAACAATCTAAACTTTAAAACTTAAGAGTATGAAAAATAATTCTTTTGTGACTGAAGTAAAAAACTTAGCTCTATAACCACCTGTGTGCCAACCAAGGCATTTGCCGCCCACTTGTAGTTCTCCATGTGACCCCTCTCTACAGGTACCTCCCCACTTCAGGACCTCCTGTGATACAGGTAAACCATCCCAGATCCTCCCATGCTATCTCTATCCCCAAGGTCTGTCTCCATACCAAGTACTTCCACTTGACACTGATCAGCAATAAAAATATGCTACTAACACTTTCAGTTTAAAAAGACAGAAAGCAGACTTAGGATGGAAGGTGGCCATGCCAGACTCAAACAGTTGATATGATTCCCATGGAAAATGTGTCATTTTAAAAGATAAACCTTAGAGAAAGCCATGAAGTGGTCTGTCCAAGATCATATGGACAAATCAGTAGAGTAACAAAACTAGAGCCTACACGGCTTCCTTCAAGGATATAGGAAACACAATCTAAAAAAAAGTGTTTCTTAGATATACTAGAAAAAAATAACTTCTCAAAATACTAGCAACACAGCAGAGAGGCATGGTAAATATCTATTGACAAGAGCTTTATCTGAAGCTGAAATCACCTGGTTTGGCTCGGAGAGCCTGCTGTCAACTCTGTGAAGATGGTTCTGAGAACTTAATGTGGAATATGAAGCATGAACCAAGTGACCTGTGACCTAGACAGATTGCTTTCTCTATAGCAAAGTTCTGGATCCCCATCCTCTGTAAAATAAGGCTATGTGGGAAAGCTCACTTAACAAATTTCATAGTGCATCTTCACACAAGGCTAGTCCATAATAGGTGTCTAGATGCTGGGAGTTCCTAGTGCTTGTAACTAGCAAAAGTGGCTCACCATACCTAAACTGCTTACAGACTGTGAGTGATTTTTACCACTTGCCTTCCTGTGGGAATGGAACTGGTGTGAAGGGTCACATGAATAGCCTTCACTCTATCAAAATCTTGATAGTCTCCAGTGAGCTTTCCTGGGAACTTGTCATGTTTCTAGTCATACCCCTACACTAAACAATGCTTCTTGTGATTCCGTAGTGTAACCCTTGGTGGCTCCCTCTAGACTCTTCTACATGCCTTTTCTCTGCTGATTTTATCTTTCTTGCTATCACAAATCTTAGTCATGAGGGCACCCATAGGTAGAGTCTTAGAAACCATGGCAAGTCACAGAATCTGGGTATCTTGAGAAATTACCATTTACAAGATAATAGTACTTAGTTCATGAAACCAGAGTAAGGATTATATAAGTTATGTACAAAGGGTCAGCTCATATAAGCTGTACGTACTTATCAATACATGCAAAACTATCAACCCAAGAGTATAATACACACTTGTAATCACAGCACATGGGAGCCTGAGGAAGACTGCACATATGAGGCCCACCTGGGCTATGCAGTAAGACTGTCACAAAAGAATAGTAAAGAGTCACACAAAAAGCAACACTCTTACTTTTAAATGACAAATATTATTGACTGCATATTATTGCTAATAAATAACATGTTTACTGAATACAGGATCAGCTCAATTCTAAATATTCACTGGGGTACCAGTTGTGTATAAGAAATATTTGGTGGGGTTTTTTTTTTGTTTGTTTGTTTGTTTTTGTTTTTTCTTTTCTTGTGGGGAGGTATTCCAAACAAGATAAATCTTGGTAATATAACTACTATATTACTCAACAACTCCTATATGAAATCAAGAAAGGGAGAACAATTATTAGAGAGGTAAAAACTGACAGAACATTTCTTAGAGTAAGAATATTGTATTTTCCCCCAGAACTAAAATATATAGTTGTACTTGTTTTGCTAAATATTAGCAGCTCAAAAATGTATCTCTAACAGCTGCATAGCATCATAGAAAAACATTATCTGCTAAGGCCCTACTGCACTGCTCAAAGGGTGAAAAGACTTGAGTTCTCACAAAGGGTAGCTGTATTGGGCCACTTTTGGTGGCAAAGGAACAGAGTAATTATCAGAGACATCAGAATGCAGAGTGCCACGGTGAATG
>BDUI01000071.1:119092-130295 GCA_002335545.1 Apodemus speciosus
AACTAAGACTCATTAAAGTTATATGTTCATATCAGGAAAATTCTTTGAAGATAAAGCACAGAGTACCAAAATACAGAAAATACAGAATTCCCCTTCTCTGTCTCCCAGCTTCCATCCCATGGTAAAAACATCACAAATGTGGCCTCCAAATTATCGTGTGCCATGTATATACATGCATGGGTCAGAGTAGATTACAAGCAAGGGGTCATTAGAGGTTGGTGCCTCAGAGACTGCACTATATAAGAAGAGGTGGACTGATGCTTATAGTCACTGTTTTCTGTTTTCAGGGGCTATGGGCGAACCTACTTCAGCTGTACATCTGCCCATACCAGCACAGGGGATGGCACAGCTATGGTTACTAGGGCAGGTTTGCCTTGCCAGGACTTAGAATTTGTTCARTTCCACCCTACAGGTAAGACAGGATGCCTGTCTGGCTCTGGGCTCTTCTGTGTATTTTAAGCATGCAATACCTATTCATTGCTTTGTGGTGTACTTCTCCCACCTTGAGTCCTCAAGGAGAGTTTCTCCTGGTTCCATAAAGGCAGTTCATAATAGAATTTGGTTTCAGGGGTTTAGGTACCTGTGGTAAGAGGGATGTGAAGTTAGAACAGGCCAGACTGAACCTGATGCCAAAGTTAGAGTTTGGATTTGGAAGAGGGGAAGAACTAGTTATGGGAGAAATTAGCTCTTCCTGTCAGAGGAGAGAGATAAACAGAGATAGAGATTGAAAAGTAAGTGAGTTTTCTTCAATTTCTCTCTAGTGTCTCTGAGCCTCTGGAGCTAGTCATGAACTGTTTAGCACTTCATTTTTTATGCTTTCTTTACAATATATAAGAAATAAACTACCCAATGGATATTACTGAAACTATGAAAAGTGAAAAGCACTTTTTGAGCATGTAACCTTTTGGGCATATAAAGGAAAATTAGCTTTAAAATAACCCTTATTTAGTCTCTTCCCTTAAAACTCAGTACTTGGCATTCCTTGTTTTTCTTTACACTGAAGGACACAGAATTATATTAAGAAACTTCCTCATGCTCCTCAGGTTTGAATTTGGGCTTTGCCCTTTCTTTAATAGTTCTGTGACTTAAATGAGTTACTAAACTTCTTTTTTTTTTTTTTTTTTTTTTTTTTTGCCTCTAAGGATAAACTTCTTAGTACCCATCATAGACCTGAAATGAGTGAATGTATAGATTTGATGGAAACATAAATATTAACCATTAAAATAATTTTTGCTGTTTCAGGACTTAAGATAGACATTCTCTAAACTGTTTTATCCCTGCCTAAACTTGTTACTGCATTTCTTGATATAAAGATATATTTTTTAAAAAAATCAAGTCTACTAAGCATGGATGATGTTTAATCAGAGTATGGGTTAGACCCTGTGAGTGAACTGCTGTTCCTGGATCTCTTGTGCTTTCTGGTTTGTTGCTGCTGCTTGTCACACACATTCCTCCTCCTACTTGACTTTTCTTCTTATTTTGAGTTTAACATTCTTTGTGTCTCCTTTCCTTTTCTCCCAAAATGTGACTTCTAAAAAAGGATTAACCATTTGAAGTAGTCTCCTAGTCCTCATTCATTTATAAACATTTAATTACCTGAATTTTTACAGGTATATATGGTGCTGGCTGCCTCATCACAGAAGGGTGTCGTGGAGAGGGAGGTATTCTCATCAACAGTCAAGGTGAAAGGTTCATGGAGAGATATGCCCCTGTTGCCAAGGACCTGGCATCAAGAGATGTTGTGTCTCGATCCATGACTCTTGAGATCCGTGAAGGAAGGTCTGTAATTCTCCTCCAGGGATACAGGAGTTTAGGCAGGTGGAAAACATGTCCTCTTTGGTAACCTTTAGGTCGCATCTACCTTTGCAGACAGGTACCCTGCCCTCAGGGTTAGAATTAGAGAATAAAGCTACTCCATTATTTTTCGACTAACATGTTAGTTTATGGTATATCCTTAAAGACATACATTTTGAGAGTCTTCTGTGTGTAAGTGTATCATATATTCTTGGTATGAGCTGAGATTCACATACTCAGCTAATGCTCAGCCTTAGGAGTTACTTTGTTTTATTCAATATTACAAATGTCTTGGCAGGTGTTCTTCAGGGCTTGTGGGTCTCTTGTCTTTTAGTGAAATTGCCTTMGGTACCGGCTTTAATCTAGGTACTTAATCTGGGTTTGACACTTTAATTTAAAACTCAGAAGTCTGGTGGGTTATGGGAAACTTTCTAATATATTTACTAAGGAGAACATAGGAAATCATAATACCCAAGGCAAGGATGTAAGATTGGTGAGTATAGGCTTCTATTCCTGGCTGTGTCCTCGCACAAAAGTGTTCCTGACACACTATGATTAAAAAAATACTTGAAGGAGAAAAAGTATTAATGGGACACTGACCATAGATGAAGGTGAAATTTTCCTCAAGATCAAAGATTGTTCAGCCTTACGTAGTGATTTCAATTAGCTCTTTCTTGCCATTCTTTGCCTCATGTTACAGTGTTGTATTTGCAGAGGCTGTGGCCCTGAGAAAGATCACGTCTACCTGCAGTTGCATCATCTGCCCCCTGAGCAGCTGGCCACACGTCTGCCTGGAATTTCAGAGACAGCCATGATCTTCGCTGGTGTGGATGTCACTAAGGAGCCCATCCCAGTCCTCCCCACTGTGCATTACAACATGGGGGGGATTCCCACTAACTACAAGGGACAGGTGATGGTGACAAGGCTACTTCAAAAAAATCTCTTTAGGACTTAGCGAATGCAGTGTATTTGATAGTTTAATGTTAATTATAAAATGCCATACCTGTCAGGCAGTAAGAGGCTAGGTTATGTTCTTGGGTTTGCAGTTACTTGATAATAACCTATAGAATGTTAATTTCCCTATACCTATAATACTATGCACTGTTTCCATTTTACAGTTGATTTTCTATATTATTTACTACTTTTACAGTGAACTTATAAATTAGTGATCTATATATACAATTGGTACTTGGGTTATAAGCAATTCACAAGTGCTTATCAGCTGACCCTGGTTTGGACTCCCGGTTAGGATAAAGGATAGGGATCACTACCCCCATTCACAGATGATCCTGTTTTCCTCATCCCTTTAGTGTTCCATCACCTGTCACATTCCTTAGTTAAATCAGGTGGTGACTGATGTTCTGGGGAACCTAAAACATCCTTTACCTGTTGGTAACAGCAAGAGTTCTGGAGCAAAAAGGAGAACTGGGGATGTACTAAAGAGAGTGAAATAGAGAAGATGCAGTCTTTACTTTTGCTACTTCATGGATGGGAAGTCTGCCAGGGAAGCAGGCATATGGAAGCATAGGTATTTTGTTGCCTCATCTGAAATATTCCTGCAGGTGCTGAAGCATGTAAATGGCCAGGATCAGATTGTGCCTGGTCTGTATGCCTGTGGGGAGGCTGCCTGTGCCTCAGTGCATGGTGCCAACCGGCTTGGAGCAAATTCTCTTTTGGACCTTGTAGTGTTTGGCCGAGCCTGTGCCCTGAGCATTGCAGAATCTTGCAGACCTGGTATGTGTTCTTTTCAAGCCCTCAAGCTATTCTAGGAGCTTGCCATAGTGTTTATTTGTTGTTGAAAATTTGCTTAGTGATCATAGAGAAAATCTGCTTTTTCCCATAAAAACAGTATTGATGTTGAGACTAGACTCTGGGAAATATTAATAGTCAAAAAACCAAGGGATTTGAGGCACTTTTTTTTTTTTTTTTTTAAAGACACAGTTCACTATATAGCTCTGGTTGGACCAGAGCTTGATAAATCAGCAAGGCTAGCTTTGAATTCATAGAGATCAACCTGCTTCTGCTTCCTGGCTTGGTTGCTTTATGTCCTTAAGACACTATTAAGAAATTTGTATTTTGCCGGGCCGTGGTAGCTAGTGCCTTTAATCCCAGCAGTAGGGAGGCAGAGGCAGTTGGATCTTTATAAGTTCAGCGTCAGCATGGTTTACAGAGTTCCAGGACAGCCAGGGCTACACAGAGAAACTCTGTCTTGAAAAGCTGAAAAATAAAAATAAGAAAGAAATTGATATTTTGAGGAAAAGTTGATTATATATTATTTGCCTATTATAAATTATGTTTGCAGTCCAATATTAGTAGTAAAAATAAATCTGTAACTTCTTGGTAATTATAGAAAAATTTTAGACTGTTTTTAAAACAAGATTTAGAACTCCATTATAAAAGAATGACATAGGCCCTACCTGTCAGGGATAGAATGAATTTCAGTTGAGGTTTTCTTATGGTAGCTTAAAACTGTTAAAGAAAAATGTACCTTCTGTTGGAGTGTAGTTTTGTTTGTACACACCAGAACCAAGAGGTTACCAGAGTTCCAACCTCTAAGGAGCCTTCATGGTAGCTGTTTTGTCTATGTGCTCTGAATAGCAGTATCAAAGAACACCTCATGAGGAGGGATAGAGACCCCTCTCCCTGTTCCATCCATTATTCTTTCCTCTTGTTACTTGTGGACATCGTTTATAGTTTATATAGAGCAGGTGCTTTATGGATGAACAGTAATGATGATGCAGAGACCAGCACATCTTTGCCTCACTGGTAAAGAGAAAGGTGTGGGGGGTTGGAGATTTAGCTCAGTGGTAGAGTACTTGCCTAGCAAACACAAGGCCACTGGGTTAGTCCTCAGCTCTGGAAAAAAAAAAAAAGAAAAGAAAAGACAAAAAAAGAGAAAGGTGTGGGTAATTTTACATATTTCATCTTCACACTCCTAGTCATGCCATAGTACAAGTCTGAATGTGAAGACAATTCCTGGTCCTTAGTGCTATCCAGCTGCATAAGCAGGGTTCAGAGGATCTCTTGACACTAAGAGTAGCCTTTGGGAGGACCAAAATCACATCTAGAGCAAAGTAGAGCCTCAGATTCCCTGCTTTGAGAATGAGAAAAATTAAGTTTATAAAAGAATATATACAAAAGTTCTACAAATACATTAAAAATTTTTAAATTCAGCAATGAAAGGACTAAATATTTAGAGTAAGACTCAAAAGGCTGAACATGTGATTTTAATTCTGGAAATAGCAAACTGTAAAGAAGAAACAGATCATGGTTGCTAGGCTGTTCTGGTGGTGGTTTTACTTAAACACGACTCTTTACCAAAACCTGAAAAGATCTACTAAAAATGTAAACAAAAAGACAACAAATTTCACTGTGTCTTTAATTCTTTAATTTTAAAAATGAAAAGGTTTGTAATATTTTCCCCCAAAGAATAATGATCTCATAGTTTTAAAGTACAAGTCTGTTTATAGTAGCATTGAAATTTTTAAAAATGTACATCACTTTTAATTTTTTTTAAAAACGGTTTTATTGAGTGATTATTTTTTTAAATACTAAAAAGGAGCCAGGCACATATACCTATAATGTGCATATTTAGAAGACTGAGGTAAAAAATTGTTAGCTCAAGACTGATCTGAACTATATACTGAATTCATGACTATCTCAAAATAGAGAAAAGCGAGAGGAAGAAAAATGAACTCTTTGCATGCCTGGAATGAAACATAAGAGCCAGTTACCTGGAGTCCTTGGAAAGGAGGTAGCTGGAAGCAGTTGTTGCTTGCATTTCTCATTAGAAAATGCATATGCTATCTAAAGCAACTTTTTAAATGCCTCCCTCAGAACTTTTTTTTTTTTTTAAAGTAGAGAGGATTCTTTCATTTCTGGGGGTGGAGGTGGGGTAGGGTAGGTGGTACAGGAACTCAAACCTGGGGCCTCACCAATGCTAACCATTACATCTAAGTTGTACCTCCCTGCCTAAAAGTCATGAGCTTGAGGTGTTGTTAAGAGAACCCAAGAGTCATGACCAGTAGGCAGCTTTTTAAGACACATAGGATAGCTACCTGTTTATCCCTTCATGAGAAAAAGTGTGAGGTTAATGTCTCAAATTGAGACCAATATCTTAAGGGTAACCAGTTTTCTTACTAGAGTAACAATAAGGTCTCTTAGTTTCAAAAATGGTTACCTACTTAATGGCAAGATCTTTCTGTATATGTTCTTAAGAACTGACTCTTGAGTCAGTATCTCATTCCTTAGGTTGGTACCAAGACAATGTTGGCTCAGATTATGTCTATGCTTTCCAAATTCCTGGAATGGCTATGATATAATGTGAGTGGCATTCAAAATCTCTTTCCTTTTTTCTCCCCATAAGTGATTTTGAAAGTTAAATTCTGGCTTTCTTTTAAGGAGATAAAGTTCCTCCAATTAAGGCAAATGCTGGGGAAGAATCGGTTATGAATCTTGACAAGTTGAGATTTGCTGATGGAAGTATAAGAACATCAGAACTACGCCTCAGCATGCAGAAGGTAGGAGCTGACACAGTGACAGCCACCCTGCATGAGTGCTTGGGGTTGACAGCAGGAGAACCTGATTTTGCCAAGCAGAGTATAGAAGTGATCAGGAGCCTCTCATGCAGAAGTGTTTCTTTCCACATGGAACATTGGATTTCTTAATTTAGGGCAGAAATAAGCTGCAGCTTTAGCATCCAGGACTTGACTTCCTCTGGCACTCCTTTATGTGAGCCTGACATCCATCCTCAGACTAGTACTGCCTATCATGTGTGTTACAGTCAATAGGAAGGGGAAGACCATCAGAAACTGCATCCCAGGTCATTTAGAAGCCACCATAGCTCCTTTACTCACCTTTCATTGCCCAGAACTAGTTGTGCTGCTTTACTTAGCCGTTTCATCTCTGAGAGAGATGTCCTCAGACTGAATCTTGTATCGTAACAAAGTCAGAAATTGGAGAGAGTGAAATGGGCAGGAGCTAACCTAGCCCCAAAGACAGTGGGACAGTACCTGGCCCCAGGGTTCTCAAGCCCCAGGGTTCTCAGGCCTTGGTTCCTCCTTACTTTCATGACCTCCCAGTTCTGTACCTACTACTGCTAGCCCACTTGGACTCTTGGACACTTCTTGTGTTCCAGAAATGCTGCCAGAGAAGTAAAATAATTTTAAGTGACATATAGATTTGTGAGATACATAATATACATAGAAACATATTTTAAGTTTAATCAGAATTTCATTTTTACCAAGGTAAAGTGGCATACTTGGAAGACTGTAATAGGAAGATCACATGCATATATAGTAAGGCCCTTTCTCCAGGATAAAAGTACATTAAGTTTAAATTTAATTCATAGCCTGAATTTCCCAGTTTAAGTTGTATAAATATATCAAATGTAGAAAATCTAAAGTTGCCAGGCAGTTGTGGCGCATGCCTTTAATCCCAGCACTTGGGAGGCAGAGACAGGCGGATTTCTGAGTTCGAGGCCAGCCTGCTCTATAGAGTGAGTTCCAGGACAGCCAGGGCTGTACAGCGAAAATCTGTCTTATCTTGTCTTGAAAAAACAAACAAAATCTAAAGTTGTAAGAGTTTTTGCCTGTATTTTTCTGTGCATTAAAAGTTTGTAATGGTATTTTATGATAGTCGATGCAGAACCATGCTGCAGTGTTCCGTGTGGGAAGTGTATTACAAGAAGGCTGTGAAAAAATCAGCCAGCTATATGGAGACTTAAAGCATCTAAAGACATTTGACAGGGGTGAGTCAACAATACTCTGAGAAGATACTGCCTTCTTTGGGATAGGATGGTATCTGGTCCCATTTACCACTGCCTTATTGCATGCTTGCTGTCCAGCTGTCTCTTCCCCACAGCTGTATGTTGCTAGTAAGTCAGAGCATCTATATGACTGGGTCCTATTTGTCTCTCATGGGTTCTTGTGTATCCCCAGGAATGGTCTGGAATACAGACCTGGTGGAGACCCTGGAGCTGCAGAATCTGATGCTATGCGCACTGCAGACCATATATGGTGCAGAAGCACGGAAGGAGTCAAGGGGGGCTCACGCCAGGGAAGATTACAAAGTACGTCTTCAAGATATATCACATTGACGTGACATTGCCCACCCAATTCTTCTCAACCCTGCTTACTTTCTATGTTTCATTTATTTTCCCAAAACAAAATCAAGGAAAACACTTTCCTTCAGTATCTTTTATTCATATTCTTACTCTCAGAACTTTTTCTTTCTTTGAGTCAGCCCATGCAGCATCTGTAAGCAGAACAGGCCTGGTTCTTTTTTTTTTTTTTTTTTTTTTTTCAGGTCTGGTTCTTAGCAGGGCTAATAGCAAAGTGCAGCCAGTGACCATACAAGGAAATGCTGACTCACTGAGTCATCAGATCAGACCTGTCTTGAGGTTTGGAAAAGGAATTAGAGTTCTGAGTTTGAGGCCAGCCTGGTCTACAGAGTGAGTTCCAGGACTGCCAGTACTATACAAAAAAACCCTGTCTCGGGGAAAAAAAAAGAAAGAAAACAAAAAACAAACAAACAAAAAAAGGGATTAGAGATTTGCCCTGCCCATAGTTTTTATGCAGACTATTATCTGTACAGAACACGCATGTTGGATCTACATGTGATGGTAAAAAACACAAGAAGCTTGGGTGTAGCTCCACGTTCAGGATGAATACATCAACTAAAGAGTCAGACTTTMCATGATGGGTACACAGGTTCTGGACAGTGTAGGATGGTGAGTAAATAGAAAAGTGAGCTAAGTACAAGTTTTTATTTACTATGAACATGTATTGACTTAACCTGCAGTGATCAAGTGGATGAAAAGAGACATGGGCAAGCCTATCTCCAATATGTACCAAGGAGCATCTTCAAAGTTAACCTCTAGGAACAGAGATAAATAAGGCTTTGAAGATTTGAGGTAGATTCTGTTTACTCTCAGCAGGCTTATACTGTACTTAGGAATATACAGCTAGGGCTATGCTTTAGCCCTTTGGCTCAGGTAAGGAACCTCCTCTTGCCTCTCCTCCTGTATTTGCTTTCAGTAGAAACAGCAAGGTATCTGATCTGGTTTTTATGTGAAGAACCTCTTGCTCATCTAACCTATTCCCATATGCAAAGTTTTCTTCATTAGCAGTCAGTGTACTGACACTTAAAAGTTCTTCAGTATAAATGCTAACCTTAGAAAACAGTTAAGTTGGATGTAGTGGCATGTTCCTTTCATCCTAGCACTTGGGAGGCAGAGGCAAGCAGATTTCTAAGTTTGAGGCCAGCCTGGTTTACATAGTGAGTGTTAGGACAGCCAGGGCGATGTAGAGAGACCCTGTCTCAAAACAAAAGGCCATTTAAATTAAAAATGCTGAAAAGAAATCTCAGTGCATGGATCCAAAGGAAAAATTACATAAATGATATTTAATTCTAATATCTACTTACAGAGTTGTAAGAGAAAATGCAGAAGTGGATGTTGTATATTTGCATTCCTGACTCCAAAGGCCCTTTGCCATAGTGTCCACTTCCTGGCCTTGTCTGTGCATCTTTAATATTTTCTGTGGTTTTAATGTTATTCTCTGGTGAGATATAGAGGTACGTTTTTACCTCAGGTGCGGGTTGATGAGTATGATTACTCCAAGCCTATCCAGGGACAGCAGAAGAGGCCATTTGGGGAACACTGGAGGAAGCACACCCTCTCATATGTGGACATCAAGACTGGGAAGGTATGTGGGCATGCATCAGCCCAGGGATGTGCTAAACCACTCTATTTGGGCTTTGATGGTTGACCAGGTTAGAAAGCAACCTAGTTTTAAACCAGTTGTTAACAGAACCAAGATATCACTGAAAGAGTAATGTGAGTCATGCTTCTTGCTAGAAACAGAAGCCAGTGCCTGGGTGGTTCACAGGGACCCTTAGTATAGGACTGGCTCTCATCTTCTGTATCAGATAAAGAGCACTGAGCAATAATCAGATGTCTGATGCTTGTGGTAGGAAGTTAATGGTGACTATTATTAGTATCCTTATATCACTGTGATAGAATACTTGACATGAATAACTTAAAGAATTAAAGATTTATTTTTGTCTCTGGTTTCAGAAAGTTAAGTCCATTGTTGTGTGGACTCATTCAATTAAGCAGAATGCCATGACAGAGACAGCTGTTCACCTGGTAGCAGGAGGCTAAGGCAGGAGAAGCTTGAGTTGGAGGCCAGTATAAGCTGTAGAGGGAGATATGGGGTAGGAGGAATTACCGTAATTTACATAGCCAACTTGTGACTCCTTTGTCTTAAAGTTCTCATGCCTGTAAATGTACTTGATGGTTTAATTTACAGAAGCACAGAAAAAATGGCTGTTTATAAATTGTCATGCCTTGATTCACCCTGACTCTTTTCATTAAGGTTACTTTGGAGTACAGACCTGTTATTGACAAGACCTTGAATGAGACTGACTGTGCCACCGTACCTCCTGCTATCCGTTCCTACTAATAAAACCTGACAGCTACAGGACCAGCTTATGTGATTATATATCATAGCTTACCTAGGTTTCCTCTCATACTTGTCTTGTTATAATTCTGCTCTCATGAACAAGGAGTCACTTCATAGATTATGATCAACCGCTTGATAGTACTTGCTGTAAGGGTCTTGAGTTGCAYGAGACTTTGGCTCTTTATTCTTGTGCAGTGATAAAACTGGCATAATTCTTAAATGAAGTACAAATGAACAATCTTTTATTTCCAAATAAAACCATGTAGTATTTGATTTTAGTCCTATCTATTGGTCTGAAATAGCAAATACAATTTTCTTCCCCTGTCTAGCTGCAGAAGTTCTGTTTTTCAAGTATTGTTTTGTTTATTCTCTGTGCCATGTACTAAACTAGACTTTGGGGAATGTTAGAATATAAATGGAAAATAAAATTGAGAAATAGGGCAGGTCCTTAATAATTTGAAGGAAAGTTTGGAAATGTTAAGTATCGAGCCAGTGCCGTGTTTAGGTTCCTGGTGGGAARAGGTATATGCATATGTCCATGTATATTTGAGGGAGTATGCTGGCTAGCTTTGTCAACTTGACAAAATCTAGCATCACTTAGGAAGACATCTCAATGAAGGATTGCTTCATCTAGCTTGATCCATGGGCATGTCTTTGAGGGATTGGCTTGATTATGTTAATTGTTAAGGGAAGACAGCCCACTGTGGGCACCACCATTCTCTAGACAAAGGAGTCTGGACTATATAAAAGCAAGCTGAGCATTCCCCATGCATGCATTTATTCATTGTCTAATTCTCACTGTGAATGTAACTAGTTGCTTCAAGTTCATGCCCTGACTTCCTTGAAATGAAGGACTTTAACCAGTAATTGTAAGCCAAATAAACCCTTTCTCAAAGTTGCATTTAGTCAAGGTGTTCTATCACAGCAAAAGAAATGAAACTAGA
>BDUI01000071.1:139827-153671 GCA_002335545.1 Apodemus speciosus
TTTTGTTTTGTTTTGAGACAGGGTTTCTCTGTATAGCTCTGGCTGTCCTGGAACTCACTCTGTAGACCAGGCTGGCCTTGAACTCAGAAATCCGCCCGCCTCTGCCTTCCAAGTGCTGGGATCAAAGGCATGCGCCACCACTGCCTGGAGAAAATTTTTTTCTTTAAAAATTTTTATTTAATTTTGAGATTTATTTATTTATTTGTATGAATGTTTGGCCTGCTTGTATGTATGTAAACACACCAAGTGTATGCCTGCTGCCTGTGGAAGATAGAAGTGGGCATCTGATTCCCTGGAACTGGAGTTATAAATGGTTGTAAGCCACCATGTAGTTGTTGAGGATCAAACCTAGGTCCTGTGCAACAGCAACAAGTGCACTAAAYTGCTGGGCTGTCTCTCCAGCCTCCTCATCCTGCCCACTCCTTTTGTTTTTTGACCAACTCCTGAGTCCTAGACTGGTCTTGAACTTCTATGTACTAAAGGATGACCCTTAAACTTCTGATCCTCCTGCCTCTAACTCCTGAGTACTTAGTGCTGGTTTATTCTGTACTGAGGATAGAGCCTAGAACTACATGCCCAGTGGACAAATTCCCTACTAACTGAGTATATCCATATTTACTTATTTTTTCTTACTAAATGAGATATTTTTCTTATTAAATGTCATTTGTAATTCTTTAGGTGTGGCTTTCTTTAATTATTATATTTAGAGATTGTTTTTCCTCAGGTGTCCTATATAAGTTTGGAAAGGGATTACTTTCAAGACATGATAGAAATTTTAAAAGGCTCATTTTTATTCTAATGGGGAGCATTTTCTTGTAATTTGATTGGATGAAGGGAGAAGGCAAGTGAGATGCTAGATAGTGCCTCATAGTCTTGGTGTTAAAATTAAAGGAAAGTTTTTTTCCATTTCTGCCATTTCATTATGCTAGACCTTCTTGGTTCATTTGTGTTTTCAGAGTGTCCTTTGCCTTACACAAAAATATAGAATTGACAGTTTTTATTACTTAACCTGTGGGGACTACAAGATGCTGTTGTCAAGRGTCCACTTTAAATTTTGGTGGTTTTCTATCACCTAATGGTATAAGATGGTCTATAAATTAGCTACTGTGTTATATTATTACAGTATTAGGGAGGTAGACTTTGTCTGGAGTTATCAGGGAAAAAGAGCAGTCTGGCTTGAAGGTAGGGGAAGCCACACCGATGTGGTATGAGGTACATCTTCCAATAAAGAGAGGCATGTAGGCAGGAAAATAGGTGTCTAGTGGTTTGGCTCACAAGTTTAGTGACCTACAGCTGGTACAGCCAAGGTAAAAAGCACAAAGGCTTCAGGATGAAAGGAAGTGGCAACACCTCAGATATTAGGACAGAAATACTGGTGTCTGTCATGTGTCACCTGCTCTGTTCCAAATAGAATACAAAAATTAAATAAAATTTAATCATGGTAACTGAGAAATAGAGAATAAGGTGGTAAAGAGGAAAGGAAGGTTACCAGTAAATCATAAATCTGACTTTAAAATTTTTAATAGCTAATGTGAAGAGAAAAATGTATTCAATTAATATAATCTTGGTTTTTCCAAAATACAAACAAAAACAAATAGTTACTAAAGCCTTTTGGGACACACAGATTATTAAAACTTGTAGGTCTGCTTGCACACATGGGGCCATTTCTTATGCCCCAAGCATAAACCAAGAGTTTTCCCTATTTAGCTTGGGCACCAATTTCAAAGTGATTCTGACACAAATGAGGGCTTAGTATCCTTCAAGCAACTGTTAAAATTAACACACTCTCTCCTCTTTCTCTGTCTGTGTGTCTCTCTCCCTCTCCTCCCTCTCCATCTTCCCCCTCCCCTCTTCCCTCCTCCCTCCTCTTTCCTTTCTCCTCTCTCTCCCCTCTCTCCCATTCATAAGGCTGTAGTTCTTACGACCTAACCACTGTGCCTTTTAATACTGTTATCCATTGCAACTAAATGCTACTTTCCGTTTCAGAGGGAATAACTTTCAAACTTTAGCTCAATCTGGCTTTTAGACTAAAGGCTTTTAGAAGAAGGTTCACACTGTACTGTGCAGGGACGGTTAGCATTGAATAGTTGCATATGAGTTCTCACTACCTTTCTCAGAATTGCTGTTTATGTGATTTAAACTATTTTGACTTTTAATCAGTCTTCTAGGGTTGGTTTTCTGTTTTGATTTTGGACTATTTTAGGAAATTTAATTAATATGCTTTTGGAAGGGAAGCGTGAAGTTAAAAATAACATGGTTTCTAACTTCAATTTAGTCATCTCTAAGACCTCTTTGTTGCTGTGTAGCTGACACCATGCTAGGAGTGTTTATGAGTACACTGGGCCTCTGTGAGACTTATTTACATAGAATATGGTCAGTAGACAGGTAGAGCCTAGAACAGGATTTTTTTTTCTCATCTCTGTGACCACAGTACCTTCTAGAAGCAACTCATGGAAAGAAAAATTTGTTTTGGGTCACAGTTTGGGTTCAGACCTCAGCACAGTCTGACATATTCACACAAATGAAGCTCTACAGAGAAGCAGTATCCAGCCTCTGGTAATTACAAATAGGTTAGGCAGTACAGACTAGGTACTGACCAGAATTACTCAGAGCTCATACAGGTTAAGGCAACCAGATCTCCTGGTGCTTACTCCAAGGAAGCAGGTCTCTGCTTGCAAACTCTTCCAGAGCAGGCCACTGGGTCTCATGGACTAACAATAGACCAGGCACTTAGAGCTTCTTGTAACTTAATCTTCTTTGGTCTAATTGATATTATGTCACTTGTTTTCAGGAACATGGACTCCATTTAATCCAGTGACTGTGAGGTCAATCATTTGTAAGTATCCACGCAGACAGTTTTCTTYAAGCCTTATTTTGTTATTTTGGTAGTATCTTTTAAAATTCACGTTTGTGATTCTTTTATTTAAATATTATATGTAATAGCTTTTTAAACTTTAAAGAATGCTTTTATTTAAGAATTACATGTGTTAATTTACATCTACTTTATCTTGTGTTACGGATGATTTCAAAGTTTGTAAGAAAGCAGTCTGCATCTAATAATTCTTCCTGCTGAATTTCATGCATGTAACTGATTACCTTCATGTTTTATTCATTTTAATTTGCTTTGAGAGCTAGTATTTGGTTGAATTTAATATGCATGCACCAAGGTCTGAGCTGGAACTGGAGTTGGAGGTGGGCCCTCCAGGAAGGATTTCCATCATTTCTTTCTTACCAAGATGTGGGTTGGTAGTTTTGGTTCTCTCTGTGTGTTAGTCAGTTTTCCATTGCTATGATAAAACACCATGACTAAGGTGAAGAAAAACACTATTTGGGCTTACAGTATTGGAGGTTTCAGGGTTAGAGTCCATAGTAGTGGGAAGCCTGGCAAAAGGTAGCAGGCCTGGTCTTAAATTGCAAGCCTGAAGAGGAAAGAGAGTGAAAGACCACTTTGAAATTTCAAAGCCACACCTCTTAAACCTCTTCTGGTCAGCACTATCATTTGGGGGAAGCGCATGTTCAAATACATGAGCCTGTGAGGGTCATTCTCATTTAAACCACCACAATGTGGTTGCATGTGTAAACAAGGATTAAGCTTCAGATGAAAAAGATGATGGTACTTGTATACATTCTTAGGAGAGATTTACTGTTCTTTTGATTTCTAGGTTTCCTTCCTGGGAGGTAGATTTTTCTTTCTTTTTCCTTTTCTGGTTTCCTTTAATATGAAATTTTATGACCAGGTCCCTTCTACCACAGGAGACAAGGCATATGTCCAGCCTTTTCCACTTTACCTTTCCTGTGCCCCTTTGAAGTACACTATATCTCGTGACCTCATCAGCATATTACAGGGTATGTTGGTATAGGTTAATTGTGCTCTATTTACCCCAACAGATTGATGTAGGTAAACGTGTCAAAGTGGCTTATGAGTGATTGAGGTCTTAAAAGTAAAATCTAAAGTTAATATCATAATAGACTAGGATACCTTCTAATTAAAACAAGTATTTCTTGACCAAGGAGAGCTCTTATAAGTCTCCCTCTAGAGGTGTGATACCTGGGCAGTAAAAAGGTTTACTCTGGCTTAGGACTTGGAGTTGGGAAATGGGGCCTTAACCTTTGCACTCCATTTTCCTTCTGATAAAATGAGAGTACTTAGTGTTTCTGTTTTTCAGAATATGTTCTATCATAACTGTCTACCTTCTACACAGTGGTGTTCTGATGGTCATTACTTAGGGGCTAGTATTAGATGAATGTCCATGCTCCCTCCACACCTAGGCAGGGATAAGTAGGCTTTTAGGAATCTAGTAATTTGTTCAACAAACTAACCTTTAACTAGGCAGCTGGTTCCATGCTAGCACCTGAAGGTCTTCGAGGTGGCATGAAACTATGCGTAATGTCCTGTGGTTGGTTGTTTTTTGCTGTTGAACATGCAAACTTAATATGTGCCTGCTGTTTCTCTTCATCTCAGCTATGTTTGACCGAGAAAACAAGGCTGGTGTGAATTTCAGTGAATTCACAGGTGTGTGGAAATATATCACAGACTGGCAGAATGTCTTCCGGACCTACGACAGGGACAACTCTGGGATGATTGACAAGAACGAGCTCAAACAAGCACTCTCAGGTTTTGGTAATTCACTTGTCTTGATTGTATAGCGTATTTCATTTTGGAATATAGGAGTCCATCAAGCTTTGTTTTACTATGTTCCATTTATTGATTCTTTTAACCCAGTCCATGTGAAATTTCTGTTTATGTTATACAGGTTCATATTTTGATTCTATTTTTGTCATGAAGATTTATATGTGACATGGAGTCTTTCACACAGTGTTTCATCCAAAATGAGATAAGGGCTATGCAAATCATCTACTTTTTGTGAAATTTTGTGAGCAAAATTGAGAATGTGGCTTCTGGAACAATTTAAAGTAGAAAAGTGAAAACAATTATGTGGGGTAGTTGGCAGCATATATGTAGTGGTTTGTCAAATTACATGAACACAGTGATAAAATGACAGTAAGACATAATTCTATAAATAATACAATGTATTAGTCCATCCAAATTTTGCTTCAGTGGGAAATTAGAAAGTGTGTGTGCCCATTCTCAAATGCATTTAGTGTGTGTGTGTGTTTGGTGTGGGTTTAGGCATGCAAAGTATGCAGTGTTTCTCACAAATATTCATAGTACCTGTCCAGAACGTAATTACAGGCCCCCAGAACTAGCCTTGAGTCTGAAAGAAAAGTGGGTTTTTTTTTTAACTACAAAGGAATCACTGAAATGTTTGCAGCACATCTATGACTTGTCATGGTTACACCAAGATTCACAACACTCTCATATTGTCCTCTGTCCTTTTGCCCTTACAAAACCCTCGTGTGTTTTATTGCTTAAAAGATTGCTAATAGATGTCTTCCAGAAAATTTTTATTAAAAAGTGAATTATAATCTAATGTATTGTGAATATCTTGAGTTTTACTTTCCTAAAGTATGTTATTTCCTACTAATATGGCTTCTAGAATTCTGCTATTTCTCCTTCCAGCCTGACAATGACCACCTCTTTTCTTCTGTCCTCTCCCTTCTCAGTTTGTTGTTCTCTGTGTCCTGATCAGACCAGTGACATTTCAGGATTTTCTAAGGAAAACAGTGTAAAAGTGTGTCTGATTATGGGTCAGTGGGCTATCTTGGACAGTACCAGCATCTCCCTCACTTCTAAACATTTCTGTGTATTCTCCAGGTGAAGTTCTGCTGTGGTTTTTCCTGTTTTCCATGATACGGGACATTACTCTTTAACAGTCCGGGAAAAGGAAATATCTGTTTGCATACTAATTTGCAATATTTTTGGTGGCATCTATTAGGAAGTTGGCTGTAGAAGTAAAAATTCCTATTCTGACTTCCAAAAGGGTTGTTCCTTTTTTTTTTTTTTTTTTTTTTTTTTTGTTTTTTTGAGACAAACAGGGTTTCTCTGTGTAACCCTGGCTGTCCTGGAACTCACTCTGTAGACCAGGCTGGTCTTGAACTCAGAAATCCGCCTGCCTCTGCCTCCCAAGTGCTGGTATTAAAGGTGTGTGCCACCACTGACCGGCAGGGTTGTTGCTTTTGGGTAAACAGGTGCTTGGTAGAGAATAAGAGCATCATTGATGTTTTAGGCTAACCCAGTGGTTCCTATGACTCTGATAGCGTACCTGGTGAGTCTAATGATTCTTCTGGTCACTTAAACCTTTGCTACTAAGTTCTATGGCCAGGTAGAGAGGTCTGGATGGACACTTACACCTTCCTGTAAGCTTTGGTTGTTTACTTCACCTGCAGTAAAGCCAACTGTTCTATTAGGCAGCACAATTGGAGTGAACAATCCCTTACCCCTAAACTCTGCATCTCTTTGAGCATCCCCTTTTCCATTTACCCTTTGGCAACTGTGCAGTTTTGGTTTGTTTTTTCTTTTTTTAAATCATAAAAATTTATGAAAGTATAACAAATTTCCACTTACCTATATTCTTAGCCATGTTCAATCTTGGTGCATGTGCATATCTCCTTTATGGTTTAGGCTTAGGCAAATCTGAAGCCTCTACCATAATGTGCAAGTAAAAAATGTAGTTGTTTACCATTGACTCATTTCGCAAGGTTAATGGTTTTTAATAATAATAATGATGTACCTGAGTTAGGATCAGGCAAGACCCACACACAACTTTTCTCAGGCCGTTTACTGGTTGGGGGAACACAGATTAATACTATGCAAATTATTCCTGTATCTACTGGGGGTCATTGATTTTAATCGGATTATGACTCCATTGGGATTCCTCCAGAAGCACAGGGGAATGTTGCTTCTGGTAGTGGAACTTTTGATTGTCTAGTTGCTTGCTGCCATAGATCAGTGGCCTGGACCACTTGTGTCAATGGAATCATTTTTCTGGTAGTATCATACCTCCTATTAGTTTCTTGGTAGAAAAGGACTTTGCTTCTCACCAAAGGCTGTTGGATATTGGAAATACAGAGTATTTCCATTTACATTTCCAGTAAGATTCTCACCTCTAGGACTACAGAAGAACATCCCTGGCAGAGCTGGAGAGTTAATATGTCTTTGTACTACCTTCAACCCTCTTGTGAGGGCATTCCACCTGGTCTCTTTCCTGAGATGATCACGACTAAGTCCAAGACATTCCCCTGGTTGAAAATTAGGATCTGATCTTGCTACTTGTGCAAAAGTGGAGGCCTCCAGGTGGCCTTATCCTATTAGATGGATACAAGTTGGGGTATAATCTTACAGTTAGCAGGCCAGGTCTAATATGTATCTCACTAGTCAGTCCTAGCCAGGCCACAGGGCTGAGCACAAAGCTCTTTGGCTCTCAGGCAATGCTGTTCTTGTGCGCCCTTGTATTGAAGGAACTCTCTGGAGATCAGTTTGCTGTCTATTTTTGGCCCCTCTAGGGAGCATTCTTTTGTGGTTTACTTCTTTGTAGTTTACTTTGCTTGTCTGTCTGTCTTTCGCTTTGTGTTACCTACAAGAGTGCCAGTGGTCAGAGAAATTACAAATTGATTCTAGCAGCAATGGGATTGCTTCCATGCACAGATAGGAAATCTTATATATTTGTTGTCATCTGTTCTTTCTTATCCTGGCAGGAGACCAGCAGTGCCTGTCTTTCTTTGTCTACACCTGGGCCTAAAGCTCTATTCTTGGAGAGTCAGGGCTTAGCCAGGGCCACTACCTCACAAGTTAGGTGTAAGTGAGGCATAATAGCTGTTCCCTACATGCTCTCTCTTTCAGACTTCAACTGAGGGATCCTATCTTCTGTTTGATTTGTAAGGAAGGGGGCTCCTGTAGTAGTTTTGATATCACACATTTGTGTAGGATTCCTGAATATAAGTTCCTGTCTTCTCTCCCCACAGTTGCTCTGGAAGGTGCTATGAACATGTTTTTGTATTTGAACAATTATCAGTATAATGATTAAGTTTCATACAGTAATTAACTGTGAGATTGATAATATACCCACAAAACTTTCACCAAGACTGAAAACCAGTAAAAATATTTTGTCACCTGGATTTCGTTTCCTGAATTAATAAGGTTACCACAATCAACACAGGTGGTAAGGAAAGGAAGCAGATGAGTGGTGCCCTCCTTTTTTTTTTTTTTTTTTTTACATATGTATTTATTATTATATGTAAATACACTGTAGCTGTCTTTAGACACACCAGAAGAGGGCATCAGATCTCATTACAGATGGTTGTAAGCCACCATATGGTTGCTGGGATTTGAGCTCAGGACCTTCTGAAGAGTAGTCGGTGTTCTTAACCTCTGAGCCATCTCTCCAGCCCCCAGAGTGGTGCCCTCCTTAAATGTGGCCTCTGGTGATGTTTGTATGTCTGATGTGTCCACACATCTTCACCCCGTTATTCCCTGCTAAAGACCTTTCAAACTCACTCAGTAAATTAGAAATGGACTTATAATGCCCAGTGATTTGTCACTGATCCTGAACTTCATGAGTCTAATTAGCAGCACACTCAGAAACTTAGAATCATAATGCCTAGTGACACATTATTGATGCTAATCTTTATGAGGCTGATTAGCTATATTTTCAGAACCCTAACGCCAAACAAAATAATTTGTTTATGTTGAGACACATGTAACTAGAACTGTTAGTGACATTTTAGCTTTCAGAGCATTGTGTAATGATGAGCAACCAAGGGCAGCAAGTCACTGAGAACACTCATATCTAGATAAGCTGACATAGTGAGGTGTCTCTACTAGGCTCAAGATTACCAAGTTTAACTGCCTTGTGGGTGTTTTCTTGGGCACAAGCAGAATGAGTACAGTTAGCTAACATAAGCCAGTGAGCTCATAAGAAGCAAGACAGCAAGAGGACTTTCACATTGTTACTGGTGTTTAGGATCACTTCACAATTCTGACAACATTTATTTCAGAATATTGAATTTAGGTAGTATACTTAGTTTCCAGAGCACCTTTCAATAAATATTTACCTTTTTTCCCCTCTTATTTCCACCTAATTACTGTTGAAAGGAAAGTTTAGGCAGTGATTCATACTTTAATCTTCCTCTCCTAGTTTGTCTCTGATCTGACTCTAATCTTTCCTCTCCAAGGCTACCGGCTCTCTGATCAGTTCCATGACATCCTCATCCGAAAATTTGACAGGCAAGGACGAGGGCAGATCGCATTTGATGACTTCATCCAGGGCTGCATCGTCTTGCAGGTGACCAAGCAGCTTCATGTGGGTTTGCTGTGACATGCAGAGGTGGGAGTTGGGGGTGGGGGCAGAAATGGAGTAACTATCAGCAATCATAGAGTTGAGTACTTAACTTCCCTTCTGTCTAAGTTTTGGTGCTAGCAAAACTTTTTATTTTAAACCCTTGGAACATGCCTAATAGTGATCTTTTAGTATTTGTTTCCTAAGATTATAATGACCTGGAATGTGCCTGTTCCCTATTGTTGTCACAGCTGTTATGACCTTGTAAGCATAAGACATTGCATTTTTATGGTAAAGCTGGTATGATGAACCTTGATGACAGTCATATGTAAATCTAGCAATATGTATAGTACATAATCCTTGATAATAATTGAAATACTATACTTTTTAATTTTGGGAAGCCTCTGGCTGGCCTTAAATTCACTATGTAGCCTATGTTGGCTTTGAACTCACCCTTCAAAATAGTGGAATTATAGCTGTGAACCATATGCTTTACTTTTTTATTCACTACAGTAAATATACCTTCCAATCTAAAACAAAATACAATATACTAGAAAGAGCATGCATTGTTACACCATGATTAGCCACCTATATCTGATTCTCACTGTGATCCTTGGTTATTATGCCAAGCAGCCATACYAAGCATCTGATGACCTGTGCTCTCTAAACATGATAAGGGTGTACAGACAGCCATTATTGCCCAGTGCATGTTCCTGTCAAAGAAGTAGGCCCTACTGTTGTTTTTAGATAGAGGTCCAGGTTCTCTAGGTTTAAGCTTTGGWAATGTGTTAAGCTGATAAGCCCTATGTATCTTAAAAGTTTTTGCTATGGAATTTTCAAACAAAAGCAGCAATTAGGATAAAAGTTTAATGACCAGACTTTACAGTTGTTAGCTCACAATGGCCTTTATGAGACTTTCATGCTCCAGCCCTTTTTCTGAAATAGATTCAGTACATAGAAAGCAAATGTTTTCACCATTAATACTTCAGTAGAACCCTTCTCTAAGAGGGAAGGTTTTAGATATTGATCCTAGGCTAAAGTTACTTTTGTTAGTTGCAGAACCATTGAAAGATGTGGAGAGCATTAAATCTTGATATATAATATAGAATTTTGGAAAATATTCTTAGAGTGTTGCTCTTATTCAAAGAAAGGCAATAAATGTGCATCTCCTCTGATTTGACTGTTAATTACAATACTCCATGATTCCTTTACAAATGAATCTGAGAGGCTGGAGAGATGAGTTAGCAGTAAAAGCAGTAGCTGCTATTCTAGATAATCCAGGTTTAATTCCCAGCACCCATATGACAGCTAACAACCAACCATCTGTAACTCCAGGTCCAAAAGATCCAATGCCCTCTTCTCTCCTTCACTGGCAATGAATGTACATGGTGTGCAGAAATTCTGCCAAAACACTCATACACATAAAATAAAAATAAATCTTTAAAAACAACAACAAAAAAGTTATTCAGAGCTTGGTATGGTATAAGAGTATAACCCTAGCTCCCAGGAACCAGAAGCAATAAGTTTCATGAGTTCTAGGCAAGCCTGGCTATATAACAGTACACTGCTTAAAAAAAAAAAATGTCATATCACCTGTGTTTCTTATGCTGTTGGAGAATTGGTTTATTAGTAGTCAAGCTTCAAGTCTCTGAAAGAGACTACCTCTGCCACTACTCAAGGGTTCCCATGAGGTTAGGGATGCTTACAGTGTTCTCTGAAAACTTCAAAAAGAGATGGATATGAAATCTTATAGACTGTGTCTGAATTATTATCAAGTTAAGAGTTCTTGTTTGTACGTGAAGTTCTAATCCTTACATTTCTGAATATGCAAAAATTTGAGAGTTTTATCAGACTCCTGAATAACCTAATCAAGTTCATAAGAAGTTCTCCATTCCTTATACCATGTACTTTGTTGGTATGTGTCCTGTGGGATGGGGTGGACAGCCAGTTTGGATCATTACCTCTGAAGAATGACCGAAAGTTGTAGAGAAGTGGAGAATCTTAAAGGATATAGGTAAAAGTTTCCTTAGAAATGTGGTTTTGGTTGTTTGGATTTTTTCCCTAAAAAGCCCAGCCTAGCTTTGATCCCCCCACCCCCATGTAGCTAAGGGTAGCCTTGACCACCCTGGTCCTTCTGCCTCCACCTCTCAAGTTCTGGTGAAACAGCACTCTCAGCAGCTCATTATTCTTTGCTTTTTGTTTTATGGTTCCCAACACATGGGTACCATAATATCTATCTTTTTAGCAGATATATAAGATTCAGATTGTAGTGTCTTGTGTCTATCACTGATCAACACAGTTTTGTGGCCACATGACAGTAGTTTGTTTTATGCTAATAGTGTCTTGTGGAGGGTGGGGAGCATTTAGACAGTCTCTTGCTATGTAGCCTAGGATGGTCTTGCCTCAGCTTCCTGAGTGCTGAGATTCAGGTGTGTGCACCTCCATGCTAGCACGTTTTCACAAAAACCACTCATGTCTGAAGAAGGAGGTAGACCACACACTGTTGAGGTTTGCTTGATGCGCTGGGGCTGTTGTTTTCTGTTAACACATGGAATTCCCTTATGTCTTCTTCTTCTTCTTCTTCTTCTTCTTCTTCTTCTTCTTCTTCTTCTTCTTCTTCTTCTTCTTCTTCTTCTTCTTCTNTAATAATTACTGAAAGCATATTATAGACTTCATAAGTTTATCTAAAACTGGCATGCATGTAACCTAGTCTTATAAAATATGCGTGGAATCTGGGCATGGCAGCACCACGCCTTTAATTACCATAACTCTAACGGTAGAGGCAGGTAGATCTCTGTGGATTCAAGGCCAGCCTGGTCTGCAGACCTAGTTCCAGGCCAGGGTTACACAGTAGRACCCTGTCTCAAAAACATAAAACAAACAACAAAATAAATGGAATGGAACAGTCTTGCTGTTCAACTTCTGACCTGTCCGGATCCAAAGTCTGCTGGAGGAGAGGTGGGCTCTAGAGGCTGATCCCTGCATAATGCTCACACACTGCATGAAGTTGGCACTTACTCCACTGGGCCCTTCAACACATGGGCCCTTCTGGATTATAGTCAAAATACAAACTGTAGTGTCTCTGTCCTAAGTCACCTAGACCAGGTCCATCAGGTGGTTGTGAAATGTGAAGGACCTATGTGGTATAAGGTTGGATAGACCTGCTGTATACTTTCTTGCCTATAGAGGTATTTGTTGTTTATAATGGTGCTGACTAAAGGTGCTCAAGAGTACTAACCTGTGCTTTCTTTCCTGTGTGAATACAATTTTCAGTGTCCCTTTAGGAGATGTGGGAAATGCATGTGCTTCTGAGATTGGGTCCTCAAGATGTCTTTCATCTAAGAACACTGTTTTGTACAGTAAATTCTCAATATCTATGTTTCTCCCAGAGGTTGACAGACATATTCAGACGCTATGACACGGATCAGGATGGATGGATTCAGGTGTCTTATGAGCAATATCTCTCCATGGTCTTCAGCATTGTATAACCAGGCCTTGTGAACAGCAAGTACAGCATGCGAAAGACTGAAGATGCCAAATCCCTTACCTGTTATAGAACAGGGCGCAGCTGCAGTGAGATGCTGTTCTTCCCGTTGGCTGTATAGTTAATACTTGGGGACCTGGCTGTACATATGTGAATAAGCTGGTCAGTGATTCTGTAGTGGCTACACTGTTATAATACAAACCTTGAGTTTGCTGACTAATTGTGCCATGAAACCAAAAAATGGTTCAGGATTCTGCTGTCAAACTATCATGTTCTTTTCTAGATGCCTCTAATTCTGTAGTTGTAATGCTTTTATTAGCCAATAGAATTTGAAAATAATATGGAACTTGCACAGAAGGCTTTTCATGTGCCTTACTTTTTAAAAAAAAATTATTCATTGGAATATGTAACATAAGCAATAAAGTAATGATACCGACTGGTTGCCTAGTTTTRGCTGTTTTTTTGCTTTGATTTGTTTTAAGCAAACAGGTGGAAGAAATGTACCCTTTGTTACACTGCTCTAGTTGCTGTGTAAGAGGCCCTGGGAGAGTGGGGCATAAAAATGAGGCAGACTAAAGTCTCATGCAATAGCCAACTTTATTTAGAGCATCAGAAAATTTATGCTCTGAGGGTAAAGAAGAATCACGTGAGTAAGATGTTCAATCACAAAGACAAGCCACACGTGGCAAAAAACATGTTTTTTCCATAAAGGCATATGAGTAACAACAGCTGCAGTAAACTTAGTCCTGTCTACCATACCTGGGAGGAGCACAAAAACACATTCCCGGACCAATTCTGTGTATTGAAGAAACAGGTCATATAACATAAGCAATAAAGTAATGATACAGACTGGTTGCCTAGTTTTGGCTGTTTTTGTTTTTGTTTTTGTTTTTGTTTTTGTTTTTTTAACCAAACAGGTGGAAGAAATATACCCTTTGTTGCAGCTTAGCTGCTATGTGAACCTGGGAGAATTTTGTTTTCTGACAAGCACTCAGAATTCTTACATGACTTCACCTTTGGACTGTGTTCTGATTCCCTTGTTCTTGAAGTTACTGTCTCACGGGTACTTTCCTGTCCAACAGACAAGCAGGACAGAGGGACAACTAAACAGATAACCGTGTTACAGCTCTGGGGATAGGAGCCCCTTCATGCCCCCTACTTGTAGTTGAAAGAAGTAGGTTATG
>BDUI01000071.1:160328-188005 GCA_002335545.1 Apodemus speciosus
AGGTGTGCGCCACCACCGCCCGGCTTTTCACGTAGTTTTTGTAAGCAGGACAAATTTTGGGTTGAATGTTTTGTGGGTGGATTGGTGTCCTTATACCTCCAATGGGGATACTACCTGGCTACAGAAGGTGGCCTTTGCAGGTTCTATATCCCCACTGCTACGCATCTCAGCTAAGATCACCTGCATTGATTTCTGGAAACCACCCCCATCCCAGGTCTCTGGCATGTCCTAGAGATGCCTTCCATCCCCCCTCCCCCTCCATTCCCCTCTCCATCCCCTGTCTCATCCGGTTCCCTCTCTCCATCTTCTGCCTATGACTATTTTATTCCCCCTTCTAAGTGAGATTCAAGCATCCTCACTTGGGCCTTCCTTCTTGTTTAGCTTCTTTGGGTCTGTGGATATTATGGGCATCCTGTACTTTATACCTAATATCTACTTATAAGTGAGTACATACCATGTATGTTCTTTTGGGTCTGGGTTACCTTTTGGGGGGAGGTTATATGGGGTTGCTCTGTATAGCCCTGGCTGTCCTGGAATTCACTTTGTAGACCAGGCTGGCCTCGAACTCAGAAATCCGCCTCCCTCTACCTCCCAAGTGCTGGGATTAAAGGCGTGCACCACTACTGCCCGGCTTGGGTCTGGGTTACTTTACTCAGGGTGATATTTCTCTAATTCCACATAAGATGGATTCTTAGGACTTCCTTATGGGGAATTATATACTACTCCATATTGCTTAGTCTCAACACCTTTAACTATGGTGCAAGCCTCACTGACACCCACTACCTTTCCAAGTTGGCAAAGTTTAATGTATACTTGTAGAAGAGGTAATTTGGGAACTGAAAAAACACCTTAAAACCCATTTAATTTATAATTGTTACCTCAAAGAGATGGACAAAGATAGAATCATCTCTAGAGTCACAGAATAGGAAGTAGCTGTAGAGGTAGAAAAATATCTGACAGGAATGGTCTAAAAAGAGGGGGAGGCATTTCCCCTAGAACTCAATGAGAGACTGGTTTAGATGGGCCAACAGAGTGCCCAGAGCAGCTTATAGAAAATTATCACATTAGGGCACTTTGATCCCCAGGGTAGGAAAACTCCCAAGGCTTCTAAGAGGTCACAGGAAATCAAGACTTGGAACAGCTGTATCTTCCCAGCATTTATACCATATCTACTCTAAAGTTTACGCAAGGAAATTGTTTTCTATCCTGGGCCAAGTGGTCAGATGAACCATAGACTTTCCTGTTACTTTTTTACCTAGGTAACTTCTGGCAAGTATACACAAGAAAAATTCAGTGATAAAACCAGAAAAAGAAAACCCTATGATTCAAATAATAGAATAGCTGGAGAGATTAGATAGCTAAGAATCAGGGTGAGCATTGAAGGGAAATGCTCCCTCCAATGGGGTGAGGCTAAGACACGGTCCATAGTGGACCATGGAGATTCACTGAGAAGCACTTGGAGAGCTCTGAGATGTGAGAGGATAAAGACTGACTTAGAAAAAATAAGAGTCACTGCTTAGTCTGCAGTGCCTGCGAAAGGAAATATCACAGAAAATCAGCTTTCTTGTCTGCACTTCCAACATGTCCCTTCAACCTCTGACTTTCCCTCCTCTGTGTTGTGCCTATAATATACAGTTGTCAGCCTGCCCTGGGGCAAAGCCTAATTCTCATAAGGCTTCTGCTGGAGGAGCTTTTACACTAAAAGCAGTAAAGACAGAAAAAGTTTGTGAAGGGGGAACATTCAGCCTTGGAAACAGCATTCTAAGAAAACAAGAAGTAGGTAGAGGCTCCAAGAGCCAGGTAATGCCAGTGGTCAGGGTGGAAACCATGTCAAAAGTATGCTAGCGTAGGTTATCAGAAATCATTTTGGAGTGGGGTGTCAGGCCACTGGAGTAGAGCCGTGCTTGACATCTTTGCTATACCATAAAACTATTCCTGAATAGGTCCTGTCTCTCATCTGGCATCTGTTATGTGGATGAGCAAGATGTGGTATCTATCAATCAGGTATGGAGCCCTCCTTCCTCACCTGGATTATAACACTAGTATATAGGGGCAGGGCTGCAGCCTACAGCTTGGATTCAGCTCACAGGAATGGATCTTAAGATTAGGGCAAATGGATAGGGTTGCCAGAGGTAGCCACATAGCTACTCCCCCAGACCTAGTCGAGTTTTGCAGAGGTTTGGGAGTTCTCAGAGCAGAGTTATTAAAACAGGATGTGTTTCTGACTCATCTGACTCCTTTCATCAGGTGGATGGAGGAGTAATCCATGGGAATTAGAGAGAGAGGGGAAGAAGTGGATGGATTCGTGCATGGAGTTTAGATTATATACACTGCCATGCTGGACAGCCAAGTTCTTAAGAGTTTAGCTACATTTTACTTACTCAGTGTCCTAGCTAGTGGAACCTTTTGTATTGCTTTGTCTCTCAGATACCTTCTATAACCTTTTCTGGGAAGCCTCTTGTCTATACCTCCCTGATTGCGGCCCCAGAATTCCAGAGAACTGCAATGACAGGAAGTATGTCCAGAGAGTGGGAAGCCACATAGGCCTCCATAGTATGCTTGTAGCTGGAGGCAGTTTGTAATGCAGATGAGTTGGTTAGAAGGGACAGCCACTGGGTAGCAGGAGCTTCCCAGAGATTTTCTATGCAATACCTGAACTTTCTGCTGTTCTTTGGGGAAAAAAAGTTGGARAAGACAGTTACAATGGAGAAGCTTGACACTAGGTGCCTGCTGTAAAGAGAGTAGCCCACATCTATGCAGGGTTCTGACCTGGTTTTAGAGAAATCATTACTTTTCTAATGCTATGAAGAGATGCCAGGACCAAGTTTCCTTATAAATGAAAACCTTTAATTGGGGGATAGCTACAGTTTTCAGAAGGTAAGTCTATGACCATCATGGCAGAAAGCATGGCAACAGGCAGGCAAGGCATAACAACACTGGAGCAGTAGCTGAGAGCTTACATCTTGCAGAAGGTAAAGGCAGAGAGAGAGTGCTAGTTGGTAATAGTGTTTTTGAAACCTCAAAGCCCCAAGTGGCATACCTTCTCTGACAAGGCCATACCTCCTAATACTTCCCAARCCATTCTGCCATCAGTGGACCAAGTGTTCAAATATATGAGTCTATGGGGGACAATTTCATTCAAACCTTCACAAAGAGTATAGCACACTCCTCTCTGCTCAGTTCAGAAAGATATGAATGGGAGAGGCCAGGGGCAGTTGAAGTCATATCCAAAGAAGCTCAGCTATAAAGAAAGCAGTTTTATCCTTCTACACTTCCAGATGCCTCTGTCAGGTCTAGGAGCTGGATCTGGCTTAGGTACCTTTCATTGGCCATAATCTGGGTGGTGTGGCAGCAACTCTCTGAAACTGCTACATCCAGAGCAGAGTTCCTAGGGCTGGCTGTGGTACCTGGGATTCTTTATATTTCCCAAGCCCTCAGCAGTACTCAATCCCTCACATGCAGAGTAGAGGACAGCAAGTAGTCCAAATGAAAGGGTGTGTGTTGGATGTCATTTGAATTTTAACCATTGCAGTAATGGGCAGGTGATCATATCTGTAAGGATACTGGGACCCTAGATAGTCATATGAATGGAAGTCGCAAGTGCAGGCTAGTTCAGAAAACAGTGCTGAGGAGGCCAGAACCATCTTAGTGTGAAATACCTTAAGAGTTGGGGCTCCTAACATGGGTGCTCTGTTTGCTGGGTCCTCAGGCTTTAAAGCTGGTATTTCCTCTGGAAGAATCATCTCTACAGAGACTCAAGACTGTGAGAAAAGATAAGGAACAACTGAAATTGATGACCTATACCTCTGAAGATATCAAGGACCAAGTTTCTTCTGTGCCTGGGTAGAGCAATCCTCCACTGCCCTGCAGTCCAGGAATCAATGGTGAAAGTGTGTTTCTGAAGGAACAAGGTAAGTGTGGGGGAACTTTGATTTGTCTTGAGTGGTGAGTGGAGGAGGGAATGCAAGCTCTTTCTAGAAAGATCCAAAGGTCCTGAAAAGGACAGCAAAGCCCAAATTCTTAGGGTACCTATAGATGCCAGTTCCCCCATCACCATGTTGTGCACAGCAGAACCTCTCTCCTCTCAGATACCATCACTACCTCATTTTACCTGTAGTTCTGTTTTCTTCAGATTACCAAAAGCACTGCATGTGTGTTAATAAAGATACACAAGAATCACAAACTATGAAAATTCAAAACAAATTTACAATAACCCTAGTTCTAACAGACCAAGTTTTTCTATGCATAGTTTACATTAAAAAAAACTGATCAAGATAAAATTAATGATTTTTTTAAAAAACCATGGTAATGAGCTAGGTGGTGGCAGCACATGCCTTTAATCGCAGCACTCAGGAGACAGGCAGGTAGATCTCTGAGTTCTAGGAAAACCAGGGTTACACTGAGAAACTCTATCTACAAACAAACAAGTAAGCAAGCAAAACCAAAAACAAACAAAAAATATGGCAATGTAGGTGCACATTATTTGATGCAAAAACCCAATATAAATATATTTGTCCAACCATTATTCCTGAGCCTCTGTTGTCTGTCAGGCAGAATTGTTTACAGAATAGAGAATAGAATAGTGCCTACCCTTATGTTTCCAGATTCGCTGACAAAACTCACAAACTAGTTGTTCAGTTTTAGAGCTGTGTACAGAAGAGGCAAGGTACCTTTTATTTCTGAGACCCCAGGACTAGTCCCCTGTTCCCTTCTAGGGAAGAGAATGCCTTCTGACCAAACAGCCAGTGCAAACCTAAGGAACAGGAAGCAAGTAAGGGTACTTTGGAGGAACCCTAGGCAATGGACAGTGACATTAGGGTTCTTCCCAAGAGCTTGAAAYATGGACTGGGTGCCTAGGTGGAAAGTGGGAGGGACGGGTGAGGAGTGGGACATGGAGAGCAGACTGCCCACATGGAGAACTTCAGTGACCCCAGGAGAGGTACCTTGTGCTTGTTAGCAGGAGTCGTGATGCCTAGGCCAGGCGGGACAGTAGAATAGGTATGTTTAGGGCTGAGCCTATCCACCATGTGGTGTCCTGAAAAGCTTCAGATGAGAATGTCTCTCCAAAGACTCCAGTGTGCCTAATATTTCTTATTCCTGGTAAATTCTGTGTCAGAAAGTAGCAAACTACTATTTTATGCTGTGCAAAGTATAAATATACTGTATCTTTTTTTTTTTTTTTTAATTCTCCAACCATCTCTGTAGAGCAGGAAAGGAGGAACACGCTAGGTCTTGGTTACCTATTCTGATCTCATTCTCTGACCCCAGGGGCCAAGGGGCCACAACCACAGCGCTGCAAAAGGAAGGACTCCCTGGACTTCCTTAGGCCCAGGTGGGATTTGGTGCACAAACTGGAGGCTTGCTCTGGGATCTCCAAAGGCCCGAGTAAAACCACATTTAAGCACAAACACCGCGGGTACCCGAAGAGCAAGTGGTGACACCCTATCCAATCACTCAGATCCGGGGACCCTAAATATTCAAAGGGCGCTTGGCAGGCAGGGACTAGTATGTGCGTGCGCCCCCTGCCGCTTTTCCCTTTCGTCCGCCGCTACGGGCGGGGCGGCTCGCGTGCTGGGGTGGGGCTTTCCTTCTCTAGTCTGAGGCCAGGTCCCAGAGATGAGAGAGCTGACAGCTCCTGGCCTCCGCAGCTCCCTCAGCGGGCGCTCCGGATCTTCTGCGCCCCGCCTGCCCCGGGTAAGTACTCCTGGACTTCACGGGGCTCTCTGGTCTTTGCCTTTGCTGTAGCCACTCTGATATTGTCCAGCTTGGTCTGGGGCCCCTTCTATCACACATTTTTGCGTCTGGAGGGCCCAGAATTGCTGAAAGTGATGGGCACTCCAGGGACTTCTCTCTTGGCATCAGACCTTTGAGGGAAGCCAGTCAGTTCCTTCGCTTTTGAGGACCTCAGTTCTCTCTGACTTGGCTATCCTGTCCCCAAACTCCTTCACTCTCAAAAAATGAGCATATACCTGTCCCGCATTGGGGAGTCCTTTTGCCTTGGGCCTAATGTCTTTTAGAAGTTTCTTGCAGATGATGGCTAGGGAACTCCCCACAGGCTGCCTTAGCTATCCTTAGGATTGGGGCATCACAGGCACAGCCAGCGAAAGTGACGCAGTAGCAAGCCCCTTCATGGAGATCAGAGGACAGTAACAAGGGATTCACGCTTTGGAGGGACTTCCACCATTCCGGGAATTGTCTGATTAGTGGCAACAGAAATATTTGCCTACTCCAATCTTGAGAAGCAGAAAATTATGGTGTATGGCTTCTTTCAGAAAGAGACAGAACCCCTGGTGTTGCTGGAAATCCTACTGGTACAAACTCTGGAGTCCTCTGCCCTGTGTTGCTTCCCCAATTCCAGTTGGAGAGCTCTCTCCCTATTGGAGACGGCTCTCATTCCCTTCCTAGGGCTTCTCCTGGAAGGAGGTTCAGGATTTGCACAGTTCTAGTACAAGGGTCCCCCACTCTCCAAAAGCTCTATTTTTTTGCAGCTGTTTCCATGGTTGGGTTCATGGAATCGTTCTCGCTTTGGCTACTCCTGTCCGGGGTGGGAGGTGTAACTTGGCTCCTCAGGACTGTATCCAGCAAAACTTAAAGGCTCAACTCTAGGAGAAGCTTGTGTGTATACTTTGGGGTTATAACCCAGAGCTTGGGAGTACTGGACAGTGTAATTTGACTTCTCTTAGTCTGGTCAGGGAACTCATAGTAGGAGACACTCTAGGCCTCAGAGCCTGGTTCACTTTTGCCCATCGTGGGGAGTGGCCTGCCTTGGTATGAGACCCTGATGCAGTGTGCAGTGGCTGTCTTTTTTTTTTTTTTCATGAGCAGGGGCATAGCCAAGTGCTGATTATTCCAGACTAGCTCAATAGGTATTATTCCAGATACGTATTGAGATAATGCAGCAGCCCCATCAGATGTCTATTGCCAACCATCTGATGGTATTGTAATAGACCATTTGACTGTGTCTGTGCATCACTAGCAGTATTTGTGTTCAGAACTAGTATGTTCTTTCCACCTTCCCTTACCAGTAACCCAACATGGCCTCAGGGTTATCGTGAATGCAAGACTAGAAAGAAGACTAGAATATTGCTACCAAACATACAAGGGGCTGCTTTCTGTTTCTATTTTCTATTTATTTGTTGTATACAGCAAACAGCTGTTACTTTCACCTGAGAAATTTGGTCAGTTCATGTCTCAGTGAATAGAAGGTCCATAGGCCACAGAGGTCAGGCCCTGCTGTCAGCATAGGGTTTTCCTATGAAGATCACTCACATGTCTGTTGCCCATGGCCCCATGGCTCAGCTCTGGCTACTAGAGTCTCTGTTCTAGGCCACGAAGAGTCCATTGTGAAGGGTCTCTCCAATCAGTTTTCATTGAAGAGATGTCCCCTATCTCCTTCTAGGGTATGGGGAGGAGATGTAGTTGGCCCCAAGGAACATTTGTGTGAAGTTGGTCTGATCCTATAGAGAAGGGCACATACCACATAGCATTTGGTAAAATGAACCATCTAGCTGCAGTGATGTTAACACTGTGCTGGGGATATAGGCAGAGACCAAGGTGCAGGACAAAACTCAAAGCAGTTGTCTGAAGACTTGAGGAGATCGGGTACCAGCAAGTTGCTTCTTGCTCTCCCTAATGTAGGGCCATAGAACAGTATCTATCAACTCTTAGTACTTTATGSAAGAACCTGCATTTTAGGATTTAGGATTTGTTCCTCACATTTCAAAGGAGACATGGAGATACATAACCTAGACTACAATGATCAACAAGTTCATGAGGCTGGACAGGCTCATGCTACACCCAGATCATAGCCTTTGTTGCAGTGCCTGTCGTATGAGGTAGGAGAGTAAAGATGGTTCACACCAGCCGCTTACTGTGATTTCTGTACTCCTACGCATCCTTGGTTGATTCCTATCCTAACTTTTAGTTCTGTTCCTGCCCTGAGACTCATTTGCCCATGGGACTGGTCAGGCTGATGGTGCTGGGGCTTGGGCTATTCTAGGATGTAAGGGTAACCCATTTTTTTCACTTTATTTACCTGAAGGTTCGACCAGTGGGTATAGTATGTATATGGCCCTCTGAGGATGTCAGGAAGCATCCTTGGCCTGTTCTCTGAGGCCAGGCCTGGGTGTGGCTTGGAAGTTTCCTGTCTGAGTTGAAAGTCCTTTGCAGACTCAGTGAGATGGCTTGCATTTTGGCCTCCAGCCACTGCTTACCCAACCTGGTTTCTTGGAGAATTTCACTGACTGAACCTGTAGCTAGGCATATGTTGAGGCCAGCATCTCACAGGCCATTCTGTTCCACCTCACAGCCACTGCTCACCACCCATCTCTCTATCCATCCAAACCCTTCTGCTTCACCATCCTTGCTTCTTTAGGTATTCTCCCCTTCAGCCTGAAGATTTTCCTCTGACCTCATTACTCCTGAAGCTCCCTGCTCTTGCTGTGGTTGAGCTGTAGTGGTTTCTAGGCCCATATGTGATATGACTTGCTGATGTTTTCTGCAATTCTATGCACTGTCCTTTTACTTTCTTTTTAAGTTAAAACTGTTTTATTTTACATTTTGTGTGGATGAGTGTGCAGTTATTTATGTGCACCACACGCATGCCTGGTGCCCATCAATGGTTATAAGCTATGATGTGGGTACTGGAAACGAAACCTAAGTCCTCTGCAAGAACAGCAAATGCTCTTAACTACTGAGACACTTCTCTCGTGCCTCCTTTCTTTCTTGCTAGTTAGTGTACTTTGAGACAAAGTTTTATTTTGGTGAAATCCGATTTAGCTGTTATTTTTTTTTATTTTGTTACTTGTGTTTTTGATGCCCAAACTAAGGATATTCATGAAGGCTTATATTATCTTATATTATTTTCGTTCATTGTAATCCTTTTGTTTCTGAGTGTGTTGAAGCTTTAGCTCTTACAATTAAGGCTTTAATGAATACTGAGTAATTTTTTTTCAAGTGGTGTGAGTTAGGGACCCAGTCTCACTCTTTAGCATGCTGATATCCATTTGCCACACCACAAGTTGTTAAAGAGACTGTCTTCCTCGTTGGGTAAACTTGGAACTATAGTTGAAAGTCAGCTGACCACAGTATGACTGTTCTTGTGCCACATGTCCTCTCTTCTTAAGATTTAAAAGTCGTATTTATTTATTTATTTATTTATTTATTTATTTATTTATTTATTTATAGGGGGGTTTTGTTATGTAGCTGAGACTGGTCTTTATCCAGGATCCTCCTACCTTAGTCTCTCAAGTACTGGGGTTACAGATTTGCATGACCAGGCCAGCTCCTGTACCTTTTTAAAAATAAGATTTCCCTGGAGCTGAAGTTACATGTGCTTGTAACTTACCTGATGTGGTTGCTGGAGATCAAACTTGGGTCCTCTGTAAGAGTTGTATGTACTCCTAACCACTCTGCCATTCCTGTGGCCCCTTCTACACCATCTATTAAGGAAAACTTCAAGTCTTTTACAAAGGTGGGAAGAATTGTACAATGAGCCCACTTTGCTCATGAACTAGCATAGATAGCTAATTATCAATACTGACAGATAATGGCTTCATTCGAGCCATCTAGACTCCATTGTCTTCCTGGACAAATTATATAGAAGTGAATCCTTTGTATTTGTGTGTGTGTGTGTGTGTGTGTTTGTACGTATAACCACTTCTTAGTTTGACTTAATTTTCAACTTGAATTTGATTAAGTTTAATATTAAGTATTATTTGTAACTGTACTAATTATAAAAGTAACAAGGGAACTCAGAAGAGTATCCTAGTATAGAGGAAGAATGAGTGCCTTAAGGAGGTTTCTTTCACAGAGATGGGGTTCAAGCCTTTTGGAAGTTATGATTTAACCCTCCAAGAGCAGAGGAGGTTGCTGAGTTTTCTAGCTTCTGTAGTACTAAGAGCTAAGAGAAAAATTAGTTCCAAAGYCAGAAAAAGACCCTTTCCTCTTCCGGGGTCTTCTGGTGCCCTCTCCTGGCAGGTGTAACATTATGCTCACTCTAAAAAGGAATACTCTAAGGGCCCAATATCTTTATGCAGATCAGGCAAACAAAGGTGACTTGGAACCTAAAAACAGGAGGTGGATAACCAGTACTGTTGCCCGGTATTCTACACCTTGTCATGGATGGTTTCTTCCCTTTTGGTTTTGGTTTTTTTTTTTTGTTGTTTTTTTTTTGGTGTACACATCTCATAAATCTCACAATATACTGTTATTATTGTTGCTTAAATTGTCAACTACTGTTTTATTTAGTTAGTTTTAAAAGTGTGTGTGTGTGTGTGTGTATGTGTGCCAGTAGAAACTAGAAGAGGACATTGGATTCTCTGGAACTGGAATTATAGGTGGTTGTGAGCTTCCTGACAATGCTATTGGGAACTGCACTTTGGTCCTCTGAAAAATCAGCAAGCTTTCTTAACCATTAAACCACCTATCCAGCTCCACATTTTAAGAATTTAAAAAAAGATTTTTGAAAGGCATTTTTACAATACATATAGCTTATGTCATTTTTAAGTGCTTTAATTTTGTTGCTTCCCAATCTTTTTGCTTATATTTTCTCTGATGAGGAATCTGTTTTTGTCTTTTATTGTTGTATTTTACTGTACCAAATACTGTAATATTTGCAATTTAAAATTATTCTATTTGTCACTGATTATGAGTAATTTGGATATGAAGTACTTCAGTGTAATCTCCCTCATGTTTTGTTTTGTTTTGTGCTTGGATTTCACTGAGCCTCTTGGATACATAGTTCATGGTTTTCATTGAGTTAACTTTTTTCTAGTATCTATTTAGTGTTTCCTGGTCTTTAGTGGTCCATTTACACATGTCAGGACTTTAGAAATATCTATTTTATTTTTACTTGGGAGTTATTTTTAAATGTTATAGCTTAAATAATTAAATTCCATTGTTTCATTGCCAGGATATAGTTGTATGATTAACTTTTGCATATTGTCTTTGACATTGTTTAACTTAATGGTTAATGATATGAAGATTGTTTGTTTTTGAGACAGGGTCTCACTGTATTAGTTTGGCTTGCCTAGAAGTTCCTATGTAAACCAAGTTGGATTTAAACTCAAAGATCTGCCACCTTTGCGTCCTCAGTGCTAGGGTTAAAGGCATGTGTTACCATGCCCAGATTATAGGAGGTTCTTCAAAAATGTTTTTTCCCCAAGTGGATTTTCTATATGGAACATCATATTGCCTGTGAAGAGATGAAGTTTGAGTTCTTCCTTTCTAAGTTTCTTTTTCTTACCTTGTTTCTCTGGCTAATCCACAATGTGATGTGTGATAGGAGTAAAGAAACACAATATGTATGCTTGTCTCTGATTGTGGGGAAGACTCAGTCTTTCACCATTAGGACTCAGCATTTTAGAGATGCTCTTCATCAAGATCATGACATCCCCTTTTCTCCATACTTTCAGGTGAGGATTTTAATGATCATAAATGGATTTGTGTTTTGACAGATGATTTTTGTAGTTATTAAAACAATCATATTTTTCTTTAATTTATTAATAATAATGTGATGAATTGCAGTTCTTGATTCTTTTTTTAAATATTTTCTTTTCTTTTTTTAAAGATATATTTATTTATTATATGTAAGTACACTGTAGCTGTCTTCAGACACTCCAGAAGAGGGTGTTGGTTCTTGTTACGGATGGTTGTGAGTCGCCTTGTGGTTGCTGGGATTTGAACTCAGGACCTTCGGATGAGCAGTCAGTGCTCTTAACTGCTGAGCCATCTCTCCAGCCCCCGCAATTCTTGATTCTTAAGAATTAAAAAAAAAAAAAAACAGAATTCTTTGGAGAAATTCCATTGAGATCTGGTGCATTTTGTATTGCTGGATTCTTTGTGGTAATATTAAATTGAGGATTTCTGTGTCTATGTTCTTTAAGGGTACTGACTTAAGATATTATTCTGTAATGTCTTTGCTTTGGTAGAAGAACGCTGAACTCACACATGAATGTTGTTTAGTTTTTCTCACATAAGCAATGGAGTTAGGAAACTATTTTGACTTGAGTTTTCTTTGTTAGGATATAGGACTATTTATGTTATTTATTTTTCTTGAGTGAGTTTTAATAGTTTGTGTCCTTGAAGGAACTGCTCTATTTCATTTAAGTTGCTGAATTTATGGGGAAATTATTTGTTCTAGTGTGCTTGGGTAACCATGGCAAAATATCACAGAATGGGTAGATTAAGAGCAGACCTTCCTTCTCCACAGTTCTAGAAGATGGAAGGCCAAGATGCTATTCAACTCTGTTTCTGGTGAGAGTATCTTCCTGGCTGGTGGATAGCCTTGTTTTCCTTTTATCCTCATTAAGTGGTGAGAGAAAGAGCCCTTGTGCCTTTTACTTCTTTCTAGGAGCACAACTCTGTGGAACTACAGTATTTATCCAATGACCTCACTTCCTTAGTCAGTTCTGTTCACACCCCATGTTTATGCAGAGAGTTGCAGCTTTAAAATATGAATTTTGGGAGACATAATTCAGTTCATAGCAGTATCCTCTTATAGCCTTCCTAATGTCTGTGGGATCTGTGACAAGTCCTCCATCATTCTGATTCTGCTAGTCTATATCTTTTATATTTCTGATCATTCTGAATAAGGGTTTATCTATTTTGTTGATCTTTTAAGAATCAATTATGTTTCATTGATTTTTTCTTCATTTTTGTTTTAAGTTTCATACCTTCTCTTCCCTGTCCTACTTGATTTAGGTTTATTTTATATTCTAGTTACTTCAGTTAGAAGCTTAGATTATTTACTTAATAGTTTTCCTAACAAGTACCTACTACTCTGTTTCACAAAGTTTGATGTGTTTTTATTTTCATTTTCATTCATTTATAAGTATTTTTTTAAATTATGAGTTCCTTGCTTTCCAGACGTTTGTGAGTTTTCTAGATGTCTTTCTAGTTTACTTCAACCATACCAGAGATATACTTTGCATGATTTCTGTCATTTTAGATTTATTAGGGATTATGTAGTCCTACAGTAAAGTCTATCTTGGTGGATATTCCAAGTGCACAGAACTAATGTGCACTCTGGTGGTGTTGAAGGGTGTGTTTTGTAGCTCCCCTGAGTTACAGTCAGTACATTGTTTGTGCATGCCAGAACTGTACTGATTGATCACTGAGAGTGGGTTATCAGTATCTGTGCTGAACCATTTTATTAACTATGTTAGCTGTTAGTAAACATTTAGGATTACCACATTTTCTTAAAAGACTGGCAATTTTGGTAAACATTTAGTAAACATTTGGTAAACATTTAGGATTACCACATTTTCTTAAAAGACTGGCAATTTTGTTAGTTTTTTTTTTTGTCTTACACCTTGCATGCTTCTCCAGAATGTGTGATTAGTGTTTGTGTGAAACATCTATTCTATGAGTTCTCTTTTTCTCTGCTTGCCTCTCTTTATTCTCAAAGGAGATCAATCACATAGTTCTGACACTTTCACAGCCACTTTAGGGGGGCAGAAATGGCATCTTTTCCAGATAATACATAAATGAGATCAAGTCAGGGATATCCTTTCCATTCTCATGGTACTGGGGAATACAACCAGGGATATAARGGAGTCTGAAAGTTCAGATGTCTTCACTACTAGAAATATCAATATTCTACAATGGGAAAGAGGGTACTTATGTTTTATGAGGGCATGTGAAGTTGCCAACTTTGAAGTACAGGTCCTGGGCTGCTTTGGTGACTTCTGTGGGAGGCATGTGCAGGTGCCTAGCACCACAGGACACTGCCAGCTGGGCTGTAGCTGGCTAAGCATGAGTGACCATAGTGGAAGTCTAGCACCTAGGACTAAGAAGAAATAATACACAAAAGAGTAGGGACCTGTTAACCCTGTGGGCCTGTGGGTGCAGAAGGGACAGGTGGTATGGCTCTGAATGCAGCAGCTTCTTGAGGCTCAGTAGCATGCATCCTGCTTCACCAACTATGTAATATTTCTGTTTGGAGTGAAGCTATGAGGGGTTCTTATAGACTGTCACCTCATTCTATATTGTAGGACTATCTATAGTTCTATCTATACTATCTATAGTAGTGAGCACTCCAACTTGCAGGGCTGACCTGCATGAGGGCCAGTGGATCTTACTGACCTTCCTGCTTTGGGGTCACTATAGTAAGCACATGTGGGGATGTCATGTTGGGTCTCTTCATGTGACTGACTCAATGCATCCTTTCTTTTTTAGGATCAAAGATGATGATTCCATCAGGAGAGTGTACATATGCCGGTAGGAAGAGAAGGAAACCCATTCAGAAGCGGTAGAGTATCATTCTGATATCCCTGGGAAATAAGGGACATCTTGTGCCTTCACGAGGAGAGGGAGTTTTATGGGCAAACATAGTCTAAGGCAGGCTTTGGAGAACTTCCTGGAAGGCATGGTCATAGTGGCCTTTGGATCTCACACAAGCATGACTTGTCACTGGCTTTTTCTTTTTAAGCAGGCAAGATGACTTTAGACAGCTTTTCTGACCAGGATACAAAACACTGGTTGGAATTGCTGGAGATCTCATTTGGGTGAGGGATATGTTATCAATATGTTTGGAACCTTTGTTCCCTTCAGCAATGAGTCATTCTGTCTGTGGAAAGTGCCCCAGGATTTAGTCCTTATTCATCCAAAGATGAGGCTCTTTGTGGCTCATTATCTTCACCTAAGGGTATCTGAAGGTATAGAGATGGGAAAACCCAGGGCTCAGACCCATATTTCTCAGGGACATAATTGTCTGTAGTCTTAATTTGTCCTGGACTTAACTTGAAATTCTCAGAGCAGTCAGTGAGAAGTGTGTGGTGATTCCAGCATCCAGGGTTTAGTATACTTTCCAGGAAATCAGCTGAGTTATAGCTTCCACAAAAGACCCATAAGCTGCCTCTGGCTCCTGGTATAGAATCTGGTGTGTGCATCATCAGTTGGGGACTGTGGTGTGTGTGTGTGTGTGTGTGTGTGTGTGTGTGTGTGTGTGTGTGTGTCTGTTGTGTGTGTGTGTCTGTGTGAAAGAAAGGGGGAGGGGGAGGGAGATGGGGAAGGAGAGGGGGAGGGAGAGGGGGGAGAGTTTGGTTTGGGATGGGTGTTCTGGGTATGTGATTCAGTGTATGTATGATGCAGCTGCATGTGCGGCTGGAGTGCAGCAGAATGTGAGTGGGGCACCCACCAGCAGTTCTTTCTGGGTGTTCTCTTTTTGTATGTGACAGAGTTACCCCTGTCAACTTCCAGGGATACAAGATTCTGTGTAGATTTATGACCCTGTGGTCCCAAAGAGTGGCAAGAACCTCAGGTTGCCCTGAGTGTCAGGCTGGACTTTGAAGGTGGTTATTTGGAGACTGGWGCCACCACTAAGTGGGGCTTTAAGGTAGGCTGGGATGTAGGTTTTTGATAAGGGAGGAGTGCTGGAGGGGGAAGCTGAGTGCATTAAGGAGAAGACATAAAGCCCATGAGAGTAAGCATAGAAATGTGCTCCTCTATGACAGAAATTTAGATTTGTTTATATAATCTTTATCATATAAAAAAGAACATAAAATAATGTCACTCAGCTGAAACAGTGGTATCTGATGGACAGTTTAGAAGGAACTGGAGCTAAATTTTTGGCCTTCATAATATTTTTACTCCAATTCAAAAGCGAGGCCATGTTTGAGACATTGAATACTTACATTTTATTTTATTTCATTTGTTTTTTGAGACAGGGTCTCACCATGTAGCTCTGAAGGGCCTGGAATTTACTATATACACAAGACTAGCCTCAAGATATAATAGTCAGGGGTGGAGCTAGTGTAGGCACCACCATTCATAGAGAGGCAAGGACACATCTACCTTAGAAAAAAGCAAGCTGGGCTTATGACTTAGAGAGCCCCTGCTCAGCTGAGAACTTCTCAGGACTCTGAAGAAACTGAAGTTGGAGAGCATGAATATGAAGGTCCATGYCTCAGGCTGAATATATCCTTGGATGGACCCAGGACTATGGTAAAGAGGACAGACCTGACCTCTGAGCACACAATCCCATATGGACCCATCACTAGGGTACCTATAGTATCACTAGGTAGACACTATATAGATCAACTGCCTATACATGTCCTAGCTCACCCTGATTCTGCTGTCTCCCTCTCACTACTCAGATCTTCATGGTTCTCTTCCACTCTATAACCCTGTCCTAACCCTCTCTGCCCATCAGATGTCCCCTTTGTTTTGTGTGAAGTTCTTAGGTATCTGACATTCATAGAGTGGACCCTTGCCAGGTTGTGAGGTTGTGCTAGGCCTTCTTTGCCAGTCTATTTCAGTTTTGGCTGCCAATGTAAAATAACACTAGAACTAGGCAGATAAGGACAACCAATAGAGAAAAAAAACATTTACAAATCATGTATCAGATGAAGGCCTAATATATATACAAAGAACTCCTACATCTCAAAACCAAAGGCTGACCAATTAAAAAATATCAAAGGACTGGAGTGCCATTTCTCAGAGAAAATATATAAGTAAACAAGCACAACAAAATRTTCATAGCATAATAAATAATCAGAAAAGTAAAAAGAGCTACAAGAAAACACTACCTCATATCCATTGGCTATAATAAAAATGGAACTGTACACAGACAAGCATGTGGAGAAATTGTAGCCCTGTATACTCCTGGTGAGTCTGTGAAATGGTGCAAATATGTATAATGCAGCCTGATTTTGGAATTCCTCTAAATATTAAGCCCCAAATTATTCAGATCCAGCAATTCTGGACTGGTTGTCTACATATAAAATTCATGTCCAAGCAAACTCTTCCTAGTGGATGCTCAGAGCAGCTATATTTACAACAATTATAAATGGAAAACCACCACCATTGTTAATTGGTGAAAGACCACTAAAATGTAGTCCATCTATATAGCTGAATGTTATGCAGCCATAAAAAAGAATGAAGAAGCAACCATATACATTACATCTGAATGAGCTGTGGAAGCATCCTGTTTTGTGAAGGCATTTGGGAACATCATTATTTGTGTTCCTGTACAATCAGATGAAATACTCATAACAAATAAGTTCAATGGGTAGAAAACAGGCCAGCAGTTTACAACACCAAAGGAAGGACTTTAGCAGAAAATGCACAATGAGGGAGGAGCTTCCCTTTGGATAATTAAAATCTACACCAGAAAGAGATGTGCAGTGCCACGACTGGTAAATGCAGGAGGCTGTTCATGTTTAAATGCCTGATTATATTATGTGAGATACATCTTATTTCTAAAAGGAACAGCTCCTGAGTTTGTTACTGCCAGGGACTATTAGACAACTGGGAATTTGGGCCATTGGGCAGCTCCTCTAATACTAAGATTCCCTGAGACCCCAGAAAGAGTTGGCCTGCTGAATCAGGTGAATGCTTTTTGCAGTTCTGCCAATAATGGGTTGTTTTATTCTCCTGTCATTTCCAACACTGGATTCACTCTGGCTGCTGCTGTTTCTTCTAGAGGCTTAGTGTGGGTGGTGCTGGTAATGAAGAATCAGGAAGGGTCATTTTATGTCACAATTAAGAGGGTTAGAAGACCGAGTCCTAAGAAGTTAGATGAAGGGATGTTGAAGACTCTCCAGGCATGTAATTGAGGCCAGATGAAATTGTCTACGGATGAGCAGGTTTCCTGAGCTATGTAGAATGGTGGGCAAAGATCTTTCTTGATCCTCCAGATGCTGTGGCTCTGGAGGCTTTGATTTTGAGACCTTGTCTGTGCTGTCTGCCAAATCCTGGAGTCCTCTTCTAGGCATTTRGACTCTCAGGCTTCTCAGGCCTCTCAGTTACAAATCAAACTGAAATTCATTGTCCTGGGAATGAAAAGGACCAAGAACTGTTTGGATTGTCTGTGATGTCAGGAAGCTGTGTTACCCTTCTAGTAAGGGAACTTTCATTTTCTTCAAAGAGTTATCTCTAATTCTTGTTTTTTGTTGTTGTTGTTTTGTTTTGTTTTTTGTTTTTTCGAGACAGGGTTTCTCTGTATAGCCCTGGCTGTCCTGGAACTCACTCTGTAGACCCGGCTGGCCTCAAACTCAGAAATCTGCCTGCCTCTGCCTCCCAGAGTGCTGGGATTACAGGCGTGTGCCACCACCGCCCAGCGTTATCTCTCATTCTTAAAAGCACTTTCTGTCTAGGCAGCAGCTAGTGAGGTCATCACAGAGAATGATTTCTTGCCTGTGGAGCCAATGGCTCCTGGTGAGAACCTATATGACTAAGGCCTTCTTTCCACAGGAGGCTTACCATGGGAGCTGAGAAATCAAATCCTTCCAAACGGCACCGGGACCGCCTCAATACAGAGCTGGACCACCTGGCCAGCCTGCTGCCATTTTCACCTGACATCATCTCCAAGCTGGACAAGCTTTCTGTCCTGCGCCTCAGCGTTAGTTACCTCAGAGTGAAGAGCTTCTTCCAAGGTGGGACTGTCACCTGTGCATTGTGTTCATTTGAGCCTAAGTCTCACTCTATCACCTGTGTCCATGTGAATTGATCTGGTCTAGCTGGGTTTCTCTTGTGCTCTGTTGTGTCTTACCTGGGTCCACCTGAATCCAGACAGTTCTGACTTGGGCCGAGCTGTGATCAGACATGTTTATAACGTGTTATACCACCATGCAACTCCTTGTCTATGTTAAACTCATCTAGATGGTTGTTGGCTGACCCATCCTTGGGATTCCTCTGGCTCTAGGATAACAGTAACACTCTTGCTTCAGGGTTTCTACCCACTTTTCTAGGATGGACCTGGGTTTTCTAAGTGATCAGAGCCAGGACAGCTCTGGGGGATAGGGAACTCCAGGAAATAAGGGGGTCATGCCCAGAGCCAGGATGGCTGGTGGGATTTGGGGATTTTAGGAAATAAAGAAATCTGTTCTGAGAGAGAGGGAGAGAGAGAGAGAGAGAGAGAGAGAGAGAGAGAGAGAAGGATTGCCATAGGCAGGAGGCCTAGTATTCATGGTTAGCCTTGTTTTCTGTATGTTGCTACCGTGAGTCCCACAGAATGCCTCTGGAACAACTTTGTGTGCTGTGGCAGCCAGGCTGATTTCCTACCACCATTCTCTAGCAAGTTCTTCTGCCCTCTGCAACTTGTCAAGCTCTGTCTTCTTATCCATCATAGTTCAGGGATATTTTGCATCTTTCTCCTTGCTGTACTGAATCCTCAGTAGTAGCAGAGCTCTGGCCTTTCCCTGCACAGTGTGGTTTTTGTTATGTGAGAGGATTGTAAAAGGTGGCTGTGAAGGATTGGTGTATGTGGTAGTGGGTAGAGAGAGACCTCATCTCTGTGTTCACCATGGTTTCTCACACTGCATTGAGAATGATACCCGTGTCCTGCCACATCATCTTGTTGCCTTAGATGTCYAGGTTTTGGTTTACTTTGGACCTTGGATATATGAAAGGCTGAATAACACACAGAGTTTGAAACACAGATAGATCTGGGCAGCTTCTGCATTGTGTGGCAGCCAAAGGTGACCGGCTTAAAGAGGTTTGAAATCCAAAGGGTACAGTTTCCAGTTGTTGGTTGCTCAGGTTAGTTTCTGGGTACARCATGGTTACAGTTCTGATGGGGTAAGCAGTACTGCTGAGCTTTGATAGCCACTTACAGTGTCCTGTAGCAAGAGGAGCCATTCTGGGCAGGTGAGGTATTCTCAGCATGGGGCATTGCTAGCCTTAGCAGTCTCCCAGAGGCCTAATGAAGGTTTCCATTCCAGTATCAGGAGGATGCCAAGTAGAAGTTCTGCATTATCTTGACACCCTGCCTAAGGTCTTCCACATACACTTCTAAGTCCTGGCTAGTCCCAGCCTCCTGGAAGTGAACATTGAATACCACGTCACACTGGAGCTATGACAACACATTTTCATTTCACTCTTTAGGTTGTGGAGTTTTATGCATAAATATATTGCTTTTATGAATGAATTGTCCTCTACTCTAGGGATCTCTCCCATAGAACCTCTATCTACCCTGGGAATCCAGACTGGAGCTGCCTGCTGGGAAACTTTCAGTTTGAATGGTGCTACAGTCAGTTTGCCTTGAGATTTCAGTGCTTTTCCAGGGCATTAAGAGTGGGAAGAAATTGAGATTATCTTTCCAAACATGCTGTGTCATCGTGATCTTGTGTAGGTGCAGGAAGCTAGGAGAGAATCAAAGCCTCTGTGTTTGTTTTCTGCAAAGTGCCTAAAAGTGAGAAGTGCAACACATTTTCAAACAAGAGCTTAAAGTCCCTTTAAGCTGAACAATAGAGAAGAAATTCTAAAAATTTTCCTGAACTCGTTTCCAACTATGTGATTAGGAAAAAAAGTGAAGCTGCAAAAATTAGATTTTAGTTTGTGCTTGTTGACCCAAATTGGATGAGCTAATTTCATTAAAACTTCCATAAAACATCACCTCTGAAAAGGACATGAACTGTAAAGTCCAACCTCAGAGGGTAACAGTGGCCTGAGAATCTGCTTGGAATATTTAAGGTTGCCCTTAATGAGTTGTTAAAAGGCAGTGGGCTATTTTAATTTCATTTATCTGTTCTGTGTGTGGCAAGGCCTTGCTTTTCACAGCTCTCTACTTCCACTATCTTCTGTGGGCAATAATCAGGACCGGGATTTTCCACTTTTACATATTTTGCTCTCCACAAAAGGGGAAATTTTAGTGAAGAAAAAAGGTGGGGAGTGTTTAGAAGAGATAGATGGCCATGTCCTGTTGCAGGGCAGGGAGCAGAGTTGGGTCCTCTCATGCTTATACTAGGTTGAATCCCTGGATATGTAGTACTGAACATTGACTAGGAAACTCTAAGAAACCTTGGCCCCATTATTATAGTCCAGAAGCATCATAGGTTGGCTTGTCCCATGCCTCCCCAGGGACTCTTACTGTCACCAGGACAAGGCCCAGGAAGATCTACCAGGAGTAGAATTTCTTAGGCATTGATATTAAAGATCATTGTCAGGCCTGCTCTATGGACAACATCTACCCAGTGAATCATTAGGATGGGAACATCCATTAGGCAAACAAAGTGCACTCTTTTGGAGAATCATTCAGGGGAGGAGATGGTCTGAAAAACTAAAACATAAGAGCAAAAAGAGGCAGAGAGACCTAGTTTCATCTCTCACAAAAACCTAGAGCTTTCTCATGGCTATGCTGCTGCTTCCTCCCAATGGCCTGTACTCACCTTGCATGGTGTCTGACCTCTTTTGTTCATTTGCTTTGTTCTCAGTCTGCCACATCTGCYCACATTCTTCTGGCTATCCTAGAATCCTTACCCAAGGTCATTCCTGGCCCCCTTGCTCACTTGAGCTGAACAGGAGGCTCCTCTGCTTCATGTTAACCCCGGATATACAAATATAGACACATCATGACATCACTAGATGTAACCTGGGACACAGAATTTGAGAACACAACATCCATTAGCATGTAAAAGTCATGTGTTCCTTGAGAGCATTAATGATTTTGGATACACCGGACGGTTGTGTGCAATTACTAAACTATGCTGCATCATATTTCTGTTCTTACCAAAGGATTACCTTTTTCCTGGTGGTCTTTGTCTTGAGTTAAATATTTGTATCCTCCCAAAATTCATATCCTGAAGCCCAAAACTTGTGTAATGGCTTTTGAATATGGACCTCTAAGTAAAGTAATCAAAGTTAAAGAAGAGCCTAAGGCATGGCTGTGATCTTTCAGAATCTCTTATAAGAGGAACACAACCTCCCTACCCCTGAACACGTACCCAGAATTGCCACCTATTTGAGGACACAGCATGGACAGAAAGGCCCCTCAAGGAACCCAAATTGGCCATCATCTCTACCATGACCTTCAGCCTCTAGCACTGTGAGAAGATGAGTTGCTATGGTCCAACCTGTCCAGCCAATGACATTTTGCTATCTTATCTGACTAAATACTGAGAAGTGGGATACCACTGAGATAAACACTGAGACATGTGAGGGAAGCTTTGGAATTGGATGATGGGGGATGCAGAAGGTGTCCTCTATGGTGTATGCTGGGAAGAACCATCTGGCTATGGGATATATTTGCTGTAATATGTCTTTTAAAGGTGATTCTAGAATGTTAAAAAAGAAAAGAGGAGTGTTGAAGAGCAGGCTCTTGATGTCTCAGATAATATGTGTTAAATTAAACAGAACTTAGTAGAAATCTGAGCATTAATGACTTATTCTGTTGAGGACTCAACAGGAACAAAGAGCTGGTATTGCAAACCAGAGGAAACAGGATCTTTATTCATAAGATGGCAAAAATGCTGCCTGATTGTGCCCTAGTATTTTGTCAAGAATAGAACCTGTAAAAGATGAGATGACTTTCAATGGAAGAGATTCCTCAGTGGACTACTGAAGACGCTYCTTGATRTTTTTCTCTACTGCTTATAATAAAATGCACAGAGGAATAAATTGAAAAAATTAAAAGGAACCAGAACTTAGAGTTGAAAAATCCTTAGCCTACTCATATTGCAGCAAATGAGAGAGAATGCAGCTGAACAACCACTTGTTAAAGAAACTGTGTGATATGAACCACAAATGTAATCAGCTACCACAGAAGGAGGAAGAGAGAAGGGTTATAGAAGTAGATACTTCTGTCTCAGCAAAAGGAGACAGGACAGTAAAAGAGTTATTCCTCTAACAACATGCATTCACCACCAATAAAGGGACCCTGGAGAGTGTCTGAAGAGATAGTCTGAGGTTGCTTTGGGCCAAGGATGCCCACCCAGAACTTTGAACCCAAGATATTTCTCAACTCCAAGAAATCTGATTTGCCTTACTAGGTTTTAGCCTTTCATGGTAACAACACATTTCTTTCTTTTCTTGATGACTCTCTTTTGAGAGAATCCTTGTCTTAGGCTCTCTGCCACTGTGTCTCAGAAATACACACCTTGATTTGAGCCACAGGTTCACAACTGGAGGAATCTGTTGGGAGGGGTTGTCTAGCACATCTAGCTGTCTCTCCAAGTGAGTAGATGATGCTGAGATAAAACTTTATTTTAGACTTCAGAGTAGATATTGATTGACTTAATGCTTGAGATCAAAAAGCTTTCCAAACCATATTATTAGTGTATAAAATATCACCCTGATTGTTTTATGAATGATTCTATTTTTCTACCTCCTTTCATTGATCTCCAAAGATCAACCTGACCAATTAGAGACAGCTTCAATCAGTTCCTCTATCCTTTTCTCTCTCCAGTCTCTGAATTCCTTTCTAGGACATAAGGATCTAAAGTTTGATTTCCCTTCTTGCTTCCCCAGCAAATCTCCTCTCTATATGGTCCTCCTTCTGTCTCTGAGAAGATCTGGGAAAGCCTAAGGCATTGCTGGTTACTTTTAGGGAGGGTATATTAGTAATTCTACATGCCCTCCAGCTGGCTGGCTGGGCATTTTGTATAAGTCTAACAACACAGTTAAAACACGTCAGGCTGAAGAGATGGCTCAATGGTTAAGAGCACTGACTGCTCTTTCAGAAGTCTTGAGTTTAATTCCCAGCAACCATATGGTGGCTCACAATCATCTGTAATGGGTATCCAATGCCGTCTTCTGGTGTGTCTGAAGACAGAGACAGTGTACCCACATACATGAAATAAATAAATAAATTTTTTTAAAGAAGAGGCTAGTCAAAAAACAAAGCAAAAAACCCACACAACGTGCCTCTTTAGCAAGCAAACCTCAGGCAGGAGACTGGACCCCCAACTCCACTCCTYTACGATGATGCTGGGGTTCCTGATCCCCTCAGTAGGAGTAACAAGGGGAAGGTCAAGAAATACCCCATGTGGTGGCTGACATGGCTATGAGCTGGTACATCAGGCAGGTGTAACACCCAACAGTATGCCTAGGATATCACTGGGCATCTTGAGAGACAACCATACTCTGAAAGTGAACACAGGTGATCCTTCTACAACTGGTACCATATGTTTTTCCTCRCCCCAGGTGGCAGATCTTCCTCTTAATGTGGCATGTTTTCATGTCTCCTTTTGGGCTAGAGTTATACCCCACTATCTTAGGCTAGTACACACATAGCATGGTCTACTTGGTCCATAGGAGTTGTGCATTTTTGGCTTACTGGCTAAGCAATTCTTTCTACCTGAGGCTTGTTGCCTGACAGGAGCACCCTCTTAGATTTCTAAGTAGAGAAAGAACAGCAGCCTTTAATGCTACACTGGACCCAGAAGGCACAGTAGTCTCACAGAGTCCTTCTGAAGCACCTCTGGCTGGACACAAGAGGAGAAGAAATCCTACTCTTTTTTGGTATGGATGGAAATGGACTTAGAGCATGCTCCCTTCCTGAACCTTTAACCAGTACCCTTCCCCTACCATCACTCTGAATCTCGCTGTGGAGCCTAGGAATAGTTGTCTTGAGGTCTCAGCTACAATTTATATGGGAAGAATTAATTTTTGCATTTTATAATGTGAGTGGGAACAGGTGCCATGTGCATACCTTTTTAACACTTAGAGTATACTGCAGGAAATCTACTTTTAAATAATCTCTTCATTTTCAGTAGGTAACCAATATTCTCTTCTGTTGATAATAGCCACAAGTAAAGATAAAACATTTTCTGTATTTATTTTTGAGAAAGGGTCATATAATGTAACCTTGTCTAGCTAGAATTCACTATGTAGACCAGTCTATCCTCGAACTCACAGGGATCCACCTACCTCTGCCTCCCAGGTGCTCAGATTAAAGTTGTTCACTACCACACCTAACAAGATTTAGTATTATAAAAATAAATTGATGAGCCAGCAAGAAATTAAGTAACATTTAGAGACCAAAAATTAAGAAAAACCAAGAATCCAGAAATAACAATATTAAATGAAACTTTGAACAGATATACTTCATACAGAAGAAAGGAAATTCCAGATGAAGAGAAATGAGAAACAAAAGGGTGACTATAGGGAAAAACCAATCATTGATTTAAATGACAATATACATTAAAAAACAAAAAGAGAAATGAGTGCATAAAATATTTTTATTTTAGGCACAGAATTAAAGAGGATGGTTTTAAGTTAGTTCTACATTTCTTGTATTACATTTGAAGGTTACCTTATTTTTTGTTTGTTTTGTTTTTTGTTTTTTTTTTAAAGTCAGGGTTTCTCTATGTAGCCTTGGCTGTCTTGGAACTCACACTGTAGACCAGGCTAGTCTCAAATTCACAAAGATCCACCAGCCTCTGCCTCCTAAGCAACAGGATTAAAAGGAGTGCACTAGCTAAAAGGAGCATAACTAGCTGGTTATCTTGTTTGAAGACAGAAATGTGATTTTAAGTTTTAAAAGAGAAAACAGAATGAGAAAATATAACCAAAGAAAAAGAAAAGAAAGTAGAAAAGACTCAAATGAGTACAAGAAATAGAAATTATAAAAGTCCAAACATATCGTTAATTATAAGAAATATAAATGGAATAGCCATGCCAACTGTATTGGCTGGTTTTGCATGTCAACTTGACACAAGCTAGAGTTATTAGAGAAGAAGAAGCCTCAGTTGAGAAAATGCCTCCATGATATCCAGCTTGTAAGGCATTTTTCTCAATTAGTGATATGTGGGGAGGGCCCAGCCATTGTGGGTGGTAACATCTCTGGGCTAGTGGTCCTGGGTTCTATAAGAGAGCAGGTTGAGCAAGCCAGGGGAAGCAAGCTAGAAAGCAGCATCCTTCCATGGCCTCTATATCAGCCCCTGCCTCCAGGTTCCAGTCCTGCTTGAGTTTCTGTCCTGACTTCCTCCAATGATAGATTGTGATCTGGAAGTGTAAGCCAAATAAGTCCTTTCCTCCTCAATTTGTTTTCAGGTTACGGTGTTTGTCACAGCAATAAAACCCTGACTAAGACACTAATTAAAAGATTCGTGAAGCTTGATATGCTATTTACAAAATGTACATTTAAAGTCTAATAGTTTAGAAAGAAAGAGCAAAAAAAATTGAAAAACACACTGAAGAAACCCTAACAGAGAGAAGACTTATGCCTCTGAATCAATGTCCAAAATTTTCTTTGAAGTTAAAAAGTACTGGAGAGAGAAAGGGGATGAATCACTACATAATTATTTAATGATTCACTTAATCAAATGATTAAGATAATTTAAAATTTATGTTTCTAATAACTTCAAAATCTATAAAAATAAACAGAATTATAAGAAAATACACAAATTCATCATCAGAAAGATATTAAAAGATTTTGTGAAGTAAAATATTAAAGGAGTAAAAGTTATAAAAGATGTAAACAAGGCAAACATAAGATGAATCTAATGGACAAACAAAAAGCACTGGGTTCCAGGATTCCAGAGTCCCAGTATTCTCAAGCCTGCATATACATGCTAAATGTTGAAATCATATGGCTAATAAATCAAATCACGACAAAAGACAAAAATCATAAAAACTTATAGTGAGGCCCCAGTTGAAAAAAAWTTTTTTTTTGATTTTTCAAGACAGGGTCTCTCTGTGTAGCCCTGGCTGTCCTGGAACTCACTCTGTAGACCAGGCTGGCCTCGAACTTAGAAATCCACCTGCCTCTGCCTCCCGAGTGCTGGGATTACAGGCGTGCGCCACCACCGCCCGGCCTGCCCCAATTGAAAATTAGCTAGAAATTACCAGTAAAAGATAATCTGAAACCCCTTTTATCTGTAATAACTTTTAGACCAATGGAGAAAATATGATGGAATTTAGAAATATTTACAAATGTAAAGGTGTAAATCAATATTCAGAAATAACTAGTCTTGCTTACATATAAATTAAGAAAGACTGACTATTAATGACTTAAGCAGTGAATTAAATTGTTTTGATAAAGAACAATAAAACAAAGAATCAAAGAGGGAATGATAAAAGAGAAGATATTGGTAAAATAGAAAAGTACTAAGTAGCATTCTTTTAAATAATCAAATTTACAAATTCTGGTGAGCAATCAAGAAAAAAGTGTGAGGTGAGTTAAGATATATAAAGAAGACAATTATAGATGCTGTTGAGATTTAAAAGATAATCTAAGGGTATTATGAACAATTTAGTGCTTATATATTTGAGATTTGAAAGTAAAGTAATAAATTCCTTGAAACAAAACCTTATTAAACTGACTCAGAAGAAGTGAAAAGCTCATATAGTCATATGACTATTGAAGAAACTGAATCAGAGGTTACAGAGATGACTCAGTAGTTAAGAGCATATGCCATTCTTTCAGAGGACTGGAATTTATTCGCAGCACTCATATCAGATGTCAGCCTATAACTCCAGCTCCAGGACAGCCAGTGCCTCTGGCTTCTGGGAGCATCTGTACACACACACACACACACACACACACACACACACACACACACACACACACACACAGACAGACACTAAATTAAAAGTAAATCTTATCAAAAAGAAATTGAATCAGCAGTTTAAAATCTCCCCACAGAGGAATTCTAAGTCTGGGTAGCTTAAAAGCAAGTTTTACAAACTGTAAATAGAAAAGAAAAAATTCTACTCTGTAGACAATAAAAGTAGGAGAGACAAACATAAAAGAGGTGAGCTGAAAGTCAGTGGCCATTGAGCCATAGTTGATTCAAGCAAATAATGCAATAAATACGAAGAGTAATGGTGAAAGTGTGGTGAGAAATGGCGTGGGTCTTTTTTTGTTTGTTTGTTTGTTTTGGTTTTTTGCATTTTTTTTGAGACAGGGCTTCTCTGTATAGCCCTGGCTGTCCTGGAACTCACTCTGTAGTCCAGGCTGGCCTTGAACTCAGAAATCCACCTGCCTCTGCCTCCCAGAGTGCTGGGATTACAGG
>BDUI01000071.1:193414-217882 GCA_002335545.1 Apodemus speciosus
TTTTTTTTTTTTTTTAAAAATTCTTTTGAACCCTTACTGACACTGGAGAACTTTTTCTTGCTTGTTTGCTGAATGTTTGAAACATTTCTTGGTAAAACTTCATAAGAATATCTAGTTTTAGCCATACTGGAGGTTTCATATAAAAAAAAAAAAAGAATATAGATCTGCATTGTGTCTAAATCATGGTTTTTCCTCTTACAATAATCTAGTTTGGGTTTCATCTTCCACAATGATAGGCATTTGAAGGCCAGGGTGGTGTTTCTCCTTTGAAGGACACTTGCATGTCTGGAGATAGATACCACAGAACCTGTGGGAAGAAGCAAATGCCTTCAGCAAGTAGTTAGGAAGAGATGAGAACATGGCTACCTTTTGACCAATCCTCACTGGCTCACAGGAAGTGCATGCTTTGTGGTTCTTTGTGAGCTGTTTGGAAGTGTGAAATCTTTAATGGAGGTATTTTTAAATCTGGAAATTATATGTCAAAGGCAGCAACTTGCTGTAGTATACCACTTGAACTGTGCTCCAAATTTTTAGTGCCACATTTGGGTGTATGTTTATTCATATTCCTGATATCTTTTCTTGGCTGAGGGATTGAGCAATGAAAAGATATTTTTAGATGATAAGTAGTCATTGCAGAGATTCCAAAGGCTAGTAGCTGGTAAGGGTCCAGGTAACGCACAACTAACAACTAGGTTGGGGTGACAGGGACATAGTCACTCCATTACACTTGTTAAACCTCTTTAGATTGCTGGAGGAGAAAACAGCATAAAAGATGATGACCTAATATACAGCTTGGAGTCTTCAGATCAGAAATAATTTGGAGACTGGTCCCCCATCTGATGCTGAAATACTGGCATTTTACCCCAACCTAGTCTTGGATGTTGTAGTGGTCTAAATATGCCTGGYCCATGGAGTAGCACTATTAGGAGGTGTGTCCTTGTTGGAGGAAGTGTGTCACTGTGGGGGTGAGCTTTGAGACCCTCCTTCTAGCTGCCTGAGGATGCCAGTATTCTTCTGTTTGCCTTTGGAACAAGATGTAGAACTCTCAGATCTTCCTGTGCCATGCTGCCCGGACACTGCCATGATGATAATGGAATGAACCTTAGAACCTGTAAGCCGGCCCCAATTAAATGTTGTTCTTCATAAAAGTTGTCTTGATCATGGTGTCTGTTCATAGCAGTAAAACCCTAACTAAGACAGATGTGTATTTACTAAGGCAGATGTGTATTTATCAGGGTTCCCTAGAGAAACAGATCATCATGGGCAGGAATTGTGAGGAATTGGTTCATGTGGTCATGGAAGCAGAATCCATGGGAAACCCCAGGGAAATGGGTGTCATGATCCAGCCTAAGTCCAAACTGAGAATCAGGATCAGATGTAAATGAGATGCTGTTTCAGCTCACCCAGAGGCCAGAGGAAAGGGAAATTTCTCCCTCACCAACTTCCATTCTCTTCATGCCTCAGTTGTTGAGTGACACCATTCACACTATGAAAGCCTTATCTGCCTCACTGGACCCTGAATCGGATGGTACCCTATCTGCAATACTCCCAGACATTGGAGGCAGTGTGACTGGGAAGCTTGAACACATCAAAGCAACCTTAGCCATAGCCCTGGGGACTGTCCTTGGGTGTGGACTTGTTCACTCCAACATCTAAAGCCAGTCAACAAGGAGGATCAGACTTGTCCTTTCTAAGGACTCCTGGATTTTTCTCTAAATCAATGAGATTCCATTCATGTGACAGAAATCCTCTGCCCTGATCCCTGGCAGGTCCATTAGGGAATCATCAAGCTGCCTTATTCATAGATGAGCACCATACACCTCATATTTTAGTGAGATTGAGCATCCTAGATGCACAAAAGGGCTCCATGAGTATATTACAGGATTGTGGAATTAACTCCTGATGACACTAGGGCAGACCCTTCAGTACTAAGACATTCTCAGGGAACCTGTCCATAGCTAGACAACTTCACTTCTGGAGCTTTCTCAAGATAGAGTAGCCAGGAATCCAGAAGTTTTCCTCACTATTATTTGTTCCTACTTTCCGGGATCTTCTGAATGTCCTGCCAGCAAGCCTGACAGCTGTATACCTTGGGACTGTAGCAATGTTCCTGTAAGTCTGTGGGTCCTTACACCTTCTTCACGTGAAGTAAGATGTTGGACAGGTTTCGACTGGTAGAACCTTGAAGCACTACGTGACCTTAGTACAGGACCTGGACAATGTGTCATCTTAAGTCTGTCCACCCTGTTTCTGCCCTGCTGCTTACTTGAGTCTTCAGTTCATAGTAGGCAGTGGTGCTGTAGACTGAGTCTTGATGGAGGACTGTCCTTCCCAGTTCTGGGACACTAAAGCTGATTGGCTTACTGAAATTCCAGCCAAGCCTCTTCCTTGCCCAGGGGCTGAATCAGAGATTGCAACTGTCCAGGAGGGCAGTCCAGCTTAATACCAGGAGAGTCTGGGTGAGTGCTGAGTAGAGGCATCTCATCTACCCTTTCCTCTTCTTTCCATCTCCCTGTTTGCTTCTCTCTCCTATCCTTTTTGTACCTTTCCTTCCTGCTCTGCCTGGGACCCACATCTCTATCTACTGACAATCTGAAGTAAGCATTAGCTTTAGAAAATACTCGGGAATCTTTAGCCAAAATTCTGTAATATCTCTGCTTCAGTCGGCTTGCTCGGCCTTGTCTTGCTCAGGCTTTGTCTCTGACCATAGCAAGTCCAGGGGGAAAGTAACTATAGGAATGGCTGGCCTGATCAGACACTTAGGAATTGACATCGCTAAACTGAGAGAAAGGCATTTTCAGGCATTACAGCACCACCCGAGAGCAGAGATGGTTCAGACTTCTTGTATCTCCTCCACAGAGAACATTTTGCTAAACTGACACCCAGAAGTCATTAGGTTTGTATGTGTGTAGCATCCACCGATGGGGTCCCTTGTGTCTGCTGAGTCTGCTGAGAAAGGGAAATATGTTACTAGGAAGTTGGTTGCTGAGGGTAACCTACACTCCCTGCATTGCTGTGTGTAGCAATTTCAACTGCCTCCATGGTAACTCCTCAAATTCTTGCTGTTCCAAATAAACTACTTCAAGGTTTCAGGAAATACGAGAAGTGAAAGATTTGTTGGTTTCAGTTGATTGTGACCAACTGGGGACTCCTTCAAGTGTCTCCGAGAATCTCAAGAGACTATGTTTCCTGGGGTAGGGACCTATTGGTTCCTGCACCTATAGTTGTAGAGGGTAGAACTAGGGTTGACATGAAACCGTGGGTTTAAGTGGGGCTGGGCACAGTGCATAGGAATCCAGCTCATTTCCAAGTGAGTGGCCCCAGTAGGTCCCTCTTTTTGTCAGTGGCCACAGCAGAGCAGAGCTGGTACAAACTTGAGGTTGATGCCTTGAAAACTTCTCTGCTCAMTGGCCTAGAAGCCTGCTGGGGAGGGGAAAGCCTATAGGGGGCGGCGGGCAATGAAGAAAGCAGMGGGAAGTAGTGAGCAGACTCTCTAAGGCGCGTGGATCAACTCACCCCTCTGTTGGCTTTTACACACTTACTCGCTAGCTCTGTGTGGGGTCCCAGTGACTTCCACAATCCTTAACTTGTAGAAAAGATACCCTGCTCCAGCTGACCGGCTACCGGAGCAAGGCAAGAATTTACTGGACCCCACCTAGAGGTGCAACAATCCAAAACCCTCCCATCCTAGTCCCACCCAGCCCCCGCCACACCTTTGTCTCTTTCCCTCGGGTCTAGGCCCGTAACCAATCTACCTCCGCGCCTGCCGGGCGGGGCCCCATTCGCTTGCACGCAATCACAGCCATCGCGTGACGCTTGTAGCCGCAGGAGGAAGCCGGAGGCGCCAGGCACGCGATGGGGGTGGCGGAGTCCCAGAAGCTCAGCCTAGGCTGGACTTAGCCGCGCTTAGAGGCGGAGCTGGCTCTGGGTGTGTGTGTGTGTGTGTGTGTGTGTGTGTGTGTGTGTGTGTGTGTGTGTGTGTGTGTGTGTGTGTGTGTCTCGGGGCGGTGGGGGGGTGGGGGGATCNGGGAGCTGATGTTTTGGTCAAATTCTGGGTTGTGCTCAAGCGGTTCAGCGATTTGGCACAACACGCATACTGGCTCCTTGGCCATCCTAGCTCAAGTCCTCTGGAAGCCTTGTGCAAACTCTGAGGTGCTGGGAACGTTGGTTGCTCCTCTGCAGGGAGACAGACCATCAGGAAACTCTCCGCCGGGAATCTGCCCGCTCGACTGGTGCCTTGGTTTATACCGGACCCATACTGGCTGAATCTTCCTGTCCTGTTCTCCTCATCCATCCCTCAACCCCAAGCACGTGAAGACAGCAGCTCCTTTCACTTTTGCAGTTTCCGTGGGGCATTTTCCAGGGGATTGAGGATGTCCCCCAAGGGCTCTAGTGCCTCCTTGTGGCTGCTAGTCTCTAAATTCCCTATTGCCAGAGGAGAAGCAGAACAGATCCTGAAGGAACAGATGTGGACTCCTCCAAGGCCTCCTGAAGACACATTTGAAAACTCAATGTATTAATGCCTCTGGTGTAGGAGGCCCAGACTGGGGAGATAAGTGGTGAAGAAAGATTGGTGGGTAGGCTTCAAGGAGTCTGGTTCCTCTACCCCTCTGCCCTAGAGCACCGTTTCTCAGCCTGTGGTTCACGACCCCTTTGGCAAACCTCTATCTCAAAATTATCTATATTATAATTAATAACAGTAGCAAAATTACAGTTATGAAGTTGCAACACAAATAATTTTATGGTTGGGGGATCACCACAACATGAGGAACTGTATTAAAAGGTAACACCAATTAGGAAGGTTGAGAACTACTGCCTGAGAGGCATCAGAGGCTCAAGTTTCCCAGGAGGGATCTGAGTTCTGACAAAGAAAATGGTGCCTTCTTTTCTTTTCTTTTTCTTTTTCTTTTTCTTTATTAGATATTTGCTTTATTTACATTTCAAATGGTATCCCCTTTCTGTGTTACCCCTCCGAAAATCCCCTATCCCATCACCCCTCCTCCTGCTGATCCCCTTGCATTCCCCTATTCTGGGAAATTGAGCCTTCTTTTCTTAGTGTAGTGAACAGAAAACCCGGTCTTACTAGTTGAGAGAGACAGGGTGAGAAATGGTGCCTTTTGAAAATGGGAGAGAAAGAAACCAAATCCCAAAGCTCATGTCATTGCCATTGGGGTCACAGTCTCATATGCTCCCCTGGAGAGGGTGGCCTGTTACACAGGACCCTTTATCCCTGCTAAAACCCTTGCATGTGGGTAGGACTGTCTGAAGTTTCCATGGACATTCTGGGACAGTGGAGGTTGCCAGCCACAGAAACAACAGCTTTGTTGAAGCTAGAAAGGCTAACTCTGAGGACCAGGTGTAGGTCTGTTGTGGGGTAGGGCAGAGTATTAAACAGTATCTGGATCCCAGAGTAGTAGAGTTTTCTGGGAGCCTGGATAACTATTAAGTTCCAAGGATGCCTCAAACCTCTGGAGATGTTGAGAGCTCCAGAAAGGGGAGAGTTTAGTTTCATGGGACCATTGATGGTAGGAACCACTCAGAAAGAGAGACATGGAGTCACAATGAGGCTCAGATTCTAGACAAGAATTGCCAAACCATACCACCATCCCTGGGCATCAGGGATTGCCAAGGCCAAGCCACATGACACAAAATGATAGAACTTTGATTCAAATGCTACTTCTATTTCTGAATAATATGCACAGCCCAGCAAACCCATCTTTTTTTTTAAACATGAGGTGGGCTCAAAACAGGCAATGAGATTACTTTTAAGAATGCTGTACCCCTCAACAATGGAACTTTCTGTCTGGGATTGGGTCTCCTGGATGGTAGAGGTGGAGTCAGCTTGCCATAGACTAGAATCCAACTTAGTAAGAGAACCTTGAAATTTCCACCCCAAAGCTATCAAACCAGACTTGGATAGGGGTACCAGGAAGGTGGGCATCTTCATGGGTCTAAGAGCAGCTTTTGGACTGGGTGAGCATCCTCAGGGGACTTCCTTTACCTCCAGGTGAGGGCATTTGGCCTGCTCCCTTCCAGGGGAGATGAGGGTACAGGAGATGGGTGGACTCAAGGAGCCTTGGCCTAGCCTGAAAGCAGATGTCAGACTGGCTGTCTTCCAAATGGTAACAACCAGTGGTGTTGGGATACAATGGTATTGGGTCTCAGAAGGTACTTGCAGGGACCCTGGGATCCTTGTTCATAGAGGGGACCTGGCAGGAAGCCATACTTTGTCTCAAGTCTGGGTAGATGGGAAAGCCAAGAGCAGTTTCCAAGATGAGGCAGGATAGTACATGAGTTTGGATACATTTCTACATTAGGAACCTTCAAGGTCCATGCTGGCCTAGAGCTTCATCTGGCTCTTCCTGCCAATAATATAACTTTTTAGGGCTTCATGGTGATTCTGCATATCCTGTGTAGGACAATAACATAGCCCAAGTTGGACAGCAAGAACAAAGGGGTAAAAGTCAAGGAAATACAAGAAACATGTGACTTAAGAACCAGCAGCAGGTCTGAGCTCTGCAGAAAGCTTATTTGTTCATTCTTTTCTAACAGCCTTGCAGGAGACATGTATATGGTCAGCTCCAGCCCTGTCACCTGAAGACCACTCGTACAGAGGGTTCCCTGTGCAGGAAGGACGGCTGCTGCTGGAGGTAAGTGCACACTTCACTGAAACACCACACAGGCATGCTTTGTGGAGTGTGTGTGTGTGTGTGTGTGTGTGTGTGTGTGTGTGTGTGTGTTCCTGAGAAGCTTACTGGCACCAAAATATTTTCATGAGCTGTTTGCCAGTCTGGTCTAAGGCTGCTTAAGCTGGGATCTGTGGGTAGAGATCAACTTCATGGTGGAGTTGAGGGTTTCATCATCCTCGTGCTAAATCTGAGACTCATTTGCCATCCATACTCTCCAGTTTGACTCACTGATGAAAGAACATAAATATTAGCCTTTTATTTTCCAAATTAAAGACTAAAAAGAGTCAATGTTGAGTTTCTATGTGGGTCATCTGGGGTCCTGCACAAATAGGGCCTGACAATTCTTGCATTTCAAACTGGCATTCAGGCTTGATGGGAACTTCCATTAGGTGGAGCTTTTTCTCATCTGAGGTGAACCCCAAGGTTCTTTGGTGCTGGGATTTCTCTGAGCTGTTCAAGCTTGGTCTCTTACATCTCAGGAGATTATTACAGCAGAACATTCTTTGACATAGGGCATGATGTAGGGCACAGTTGTATTCCTATGTCCCCTATCCTCATTGGGTCAGGCTCTGGGTGAGTCTCTGCTGGCAGTACAGATGGTAAGAGCGGATAGTTCCTCGCGTTCTCTATTAAGTGCTGTGGGAAAGTCTGGCTTTCTGTTCATCACCTGTCAGATTTGAGGCACCATCTCTGTGCCTACTTTAGATGAGGGAGGGGGAATATTGAGAGCCCATAGAAGGGATAGCACCTTTCAGGGCGACACCATCTCAACTCTTACTTTTTTTTTTTTTAAATTAGAAAATCTTATACACAAACACAGGAAGAAGAAGATAATGGACAGCCAGGTGCTGGGCTCCATCCTTAGAAGGTTGGCTTGGACTTATCTGCCTCCTGTAAGGGCTTTTGCACCCTGTCTAATGTTTTGGATATGCTTTGTATTGGCTCTTCTTGCTCCTTATGCTCTTCTAGCTCTGCCATTTTTAGCCAATTCATGTGAACTATGGGTGAAGAACAGTGCTCTGGATCTACCTTGGCCACAAGTAACTTTGAGACATTGTATTTGCAGCATTTTCCACAGCATCCAGTGGGTTCTGGGGACATCCGGGGTGCCTAAGGGAGACAGGGTCTGGGGCTTGGGTGAGGAAGCATCTCTAAGTTCTATTACTTCTAATGAAGAGTTTGTGTTTGATGAATTTATAAATCCTACACTTTAAAGAGATACACAGGGTAGGCTAAATAGGTAGCGCAGAGGTTAAGAGCACTCGATATTCCTCTAGAGGACCCTGGTTCAACTCCAAGTACCCATATGGCAGCTCACAACTGTCTGTAACTCCAGCTTCAGGGAGTCTGACATCCTCATACAGACATTCATGTAAGCAAACCAACGATGCACATACAAATAAAATAAAAAGGAATCATTAAGAAAAATTTAAAATACACAGGAGTCTCGTGCTCAAGGGGGCCTACACAGTAAGCTGTGTTTTGCTTGCTCAGAATGGTTATTTCTGTTTCAGCTCTTGTGGCTCAGTGTGGATGGACCCCAGTGGGACTAATATATCTTTGGGGAACATTGTCCTTCAGTTGAAGAAATGTGCAACTTTATCATTTACCATTATGTGCTAAAACAGAAAGCACATTTTAAAGCATTATTACTTTTTCTCTGGTATTGATCTTTCTGCCACCGCTAGTAAAACCCGAACTTTAAAATGTATCCTTGTTTTTAATTTTATTCTTAGAAAAAGATAATTGGCAACCCCCATTAAATATCTTTTCAAAATTAACATTGATTTAAAAAGTTCAGACTCATAAAAATCATCCTTAAACTTTCGTACTGAATTGTAAAACACATAGTATGCACACAGCACCCAGGATTCTTCAGTTGTCTGACCCAAGTCCTAACCAGGATAAGTGTGTCTCTACTGCTCCTGTCCTGTCTCCCTCCTCATATCTGTATTTCCCTCTATATCTCCCTTTTAGGTTCCACACCTCCACCCACACTCTGACACATCACCACCTCCCTCTACTCCTCTATCCAGCTGTGCTTTGTTTGGAACCAGGCATACTATATGTGTGGATCTTTCTTTCATTTCTAGGACAGGGAATTCAAACTACAAGGCTAAAGATGCTTTCAGAGGGTTCCCACCTCTCCATGTCCTTGAGTTTCCTTGGTGTTATCTCTCTCACTTGAAGTCATTTGGTGTGTGTGTGTGTGTGTGTGTGTGTGTGTGTGTGTGTATGTGTGCTGGAATCTCATGGTTTGAACTAGTAGTTCCTCGTGGCTGAGGGTGCCAAGCATCCTTTCTCTTGCCCATGTATCATTATACTAAACTGTACAAATCCTTTGCACATAAAACCATACTTTTTACCTTCTTCCTATTTAGTCTAGAGAGCTCATTCTGGACACCTGTCTTTTGTGAAATTTGTGAAAGTTCTCTCCTAGTCTGCAGCTTGTTTTTTCATTCTCCTGACAGAGTGATATACAGAGTAGAAGTGGTTAATTATTAATAAAGTCATTTATTAATTTTTCTTTTTGTTGTCATGATTTTGGTATCATATGTAGAATCTCTTTATCCCAAGATCACAAAAGATTTGTCTTTTATGTTTTTCCAAAACAAAAAAAATTTAAGTTATTTTTACATTTATTTATGTACTTATGTATTTTTGTATTTTTGTATTTATTTATGTATTTATGGTGTGTGTGTGTGTGTGTGTGTGTGTGTGTGTGTGTGTGTGTGTTGTCAGGGCATGCTTCGGGAGATGAGAGGAAAGCTTCAGGGAGTCCATTCTTTTCTTCTACTGGGAGTCCTGAGTATCATGCTCAGGTTGCCAAGCCTGGTGGCAAGCACCTTTACTTGCTAAGCCATCTTACTGATCCACTCTTCAAAGTTTTGTTAAGTTTTATGTTTTGCATTCTCTGAATTTTGTCTGGTATATTAACACGACCGCACTTCCTAACCCCAGTCGAAGTAAATAAAATTGTTCTGGACACCAGATGACATGAATTTTTCCAGTTGTGTATTCTTACAAAACTGTATTGCCAGGATTAGAAAGATGACTCAGCGGTTAAGAGCACTGAGCATTTTTCCAGAGTTCCTGAGTTCAATTCCCAGCATCCATATGGCAGCTCACAACCATCTATAGTCTGTAGTTTGTGAGAACCAATGCCTTGTCTGGTGTGCAGACATACATGCAGACAAAAACCCATATATGTAAAATGCAAAAATAAATCTTTTAGAAAGATTGTCTTGCCTGTTTTAGTTTCTTTATCTTTACACATACATTTTAGAATGATCATATTGATATGCACAAGAATGCCCACTATGGGCTGGAAAGATGTTCAGTGGTTAAGAGCATTTGCTGCTATTGCAGAGGATATGGCTTTGGTTCCCAGCATGCACATGGCAGCTAAAAACCTTTGGTAACTGAAGTTCCAGGGGATTGATGCCATGTTATGGGCCTCCATGGGTACTTCCTGCACTTAATACACACACATGCAGCAGCAATTTTGGCTGCAATTATTAAAACTGAAGTCAATTTGAGTTGCTTCCTGAACAGGATGTGTGTCTCTGTTTATTTTGGGTCGTTAATCATTTTCAACAGTTTTACCATTTTTCATCTCATGGGTCCTGTCTATGTTAGACTTATAATTAGGTATTCAGTGGTTTTTTTTGTTTCTATTTATGGACTTTTTAACTTCAATTTTTTTTGTTGTTGGTTGTGATAAAATATAGAAATGCAGTCTAGTTTCTAGGTTTATATTGTGTCACATGACTAATACATTAGTTAAGTAGTTCTAGGAGCTTTTTTCATGGATTTCATGGAATTCTGCTTTACTTTGGTTATATTGTATGAGGACAGAGATAATCTGCATTAAAAAGGTTTATCAGTTTGGGGTCTGTTGCCTGGTAAAGACTATTTCTCCGCATTCATTAGTTGCCTACAGTTCTTTGTCTAGAGTTGAGAGCCCATTATCATGTTGGCCTGTCTATTGGTGTTATTCAATTGCCTTATTTCTATGGGACTGTTTAGGTCTTGAACACTTCTTGGTTTAATTTTGGTAACTTGGCTCAATCTAGGAGTTCATCCACTTCTTTTGATTTTCAAACTTAATAAAGTATAGGTTTTTAAACATTCGCTTATAATATTATGAATATCCTTGGGGGTATTTTGTAATGTTTCCCTATTCATTCCTGATTCTGTTAATTTGGGTCCTCTCTTTCTTTCTTTTTCTTTTCATTTTTTTTTTTTTTTTTTGGTTAGTTGGGCCAAGGGTCTTTCAATCCTGTTAATCTTCTCAAACAAACAAACAAACAAACAGAAACCGTCTCTCACAATTGTTGATCTTTTGTATTATTTTCTTTCTTTCTGCTTCATTAATTTCAACTCTGATTTTTATTATTTCCTCCATCTAATGGATTTGGATTTGGTTTGTTTTTGTTTTTACAAAATCTTGGTTACATCATTAAACCATTTGTGTCTTTTAAAAATTTTTTACTGTAGTCAGTACAACTGTAAATCTCCTTTGAAGGACCACTTTCAGTATTTCCCAAAGGTTTTGCTATACTTCATTTTCTTCAGTTCCATAACATTTTAAACTTCTTTCTTGATTTATTGATTTCACATTTATCATTCAGTAATGAGTTGTTTGATCTCCAACAGTTTGTATATTTATTGGCAATTTTTTTTTGCTGTCTATTTTAAGTTTTTGTTGCATTGTGATCAGATAGGATTGGTGAAGGGAAAGATCAGACAGACTCTCTGGGCAAATCCTGGTGAAGGATGTGCAGAATCTGTCTTGGCAGAGAGATTAGAATATTGTGTGTGAGAGACCTGGAGATTGTGGAGGGGTGAGCTAATTGAACGAAGGTTGGCCAGGATCTTTGGAGGTCACTGTAATCTATCACAAGCAAGTACCAAGAAGTGTAGGGATTCTGCATCTAAGCAAAGAAAGGAAGAAAGAAAGAAAGAAAGAAAGAAAGAAAGAAAAAAAGAAAGAAAGAAAGAAAGGGGGAAGATAGAAAGTCTTAATACGACATAAAAAGATTTTACAATGATATTAATTTTCAATAAAAATGGGTATTCTAACTGTTCAGAAATTTACTGAAATGTATGGACATTGATTGGGTTAATTTTAGCGTTTTTTTTATTTGCATTCTTTTCAATTAATTTATTTATTCACTTTGCTTCTGGATCTCAACACCCTCCCCTTCTCCTTTGATACAGTTCACAAGTTTTTTTTNTTGGGGGTATTTTGTAATGTTTCCCTATTCATTCCTGATTCTGTTAATTTGGGTCCTCTCTTTCTTTCTTTTTCTTTTCATTTTTTTTTTTTTTTTTTGGTTAGTTGGGCCAAGGGTCTTTCAATCCTGTTAATCTTCTCAAACAAACAAACAAACAAACAGAAACCGTCTCTCACAATTGTTGATCTTTTGTATTATTTTCTTTCTTTCTGCTTCATTAATTTCAACTCTGATTTTTATTATTTCCTCCATCTAATGGATTTGGATTTGGTTTGTTTTTGTTTTTACAAAATCTTGGTTACATCATTAAACCATTTGTGTCTTTTAAAAATTTTTTACTGTAGTCAGTACAACTGTAAATCTCCTTTGAAGGACCACTTTCAGTATTTCCCAAAGGTTTTGCTATACTTCATTTTCTTCAGTTCCATAACATTTTAAACTTCTTTCTTGATTTATTGATTTCACATTTATCATTCAGTAATGAGTTGTTTGATCTCCAACAGTTTGTATATTTATTGGCAATTTTTTTTTGCTGTCTATTTTAAGTTTTTGTTGCATTGTGATCAGATAGGATTGGTGAAGGGAAAGATCAGACAGACTCTCTGGGCAAATCCTGGTGAAGGATGTGCAGAATCTGTCTTGGCAGAGAGATTAGAATATTGTGTGTGAGAGACCTGGAGATTGTGGAGGGGTGAGCTAATTGAACGAAGGTTGGCCAGGATCTTTGGAGGTCACTGTAATCTATCACAAGCAAGTACCAAGAAGTGTAGGGATTCTGCATCTAAGCAAAGAAAGGAAGAAAGAAAGAAAGAAAGAAAGAAAGAAAGAAAAAAAGAAAGAAAGAAAGAAAGGGGGAAGATAGAAAGTCTTAATACGACATAAAAAGATTTTACAATGATATTAATTTTCAATAAAAATGGGTATTCTAACTGTTCAGAAATTTACTGAAATGTATGGACATTGATTGGGTTAATTTTAGCGTTTTTTTTATTTGCATTCTTTTCAATTAATTTATTTATTCACTTTGCTTCTGGATCTCAACACCCTCCCCTTCTCCTTTGATACAGTTCACAAGTTTTTTTTTAAAATTAAAAAAGAAAAAGAATGTAAGCTAAATATTATATGGTGATTCATGATTTTAATCCCAGAACTTAGGAAGCTTAGGCAGTAGGACACAGAGTTCAAGGGCAGTCACAACTACACTGTGAGTTTGAGGTTGAGTTACATGAGATCCTGTCTCAACAAAACAAAGCAGTGATGGGTGCACCAGCATAGACAGGAGGTACTACTGCTTTTAGCTCTCTATAATTCATAGTTACTCCTTATGAACAACCTTACTTTCTCTTTGTGTACCATTATGGGAAGCCACATATCTCATGCCCTGCTCTAGATGTACTCATTTAGACTGGTTCCTACTGCTAAACTCAACAAGAGTTCAAACAGAAGCAGGACCCACTCTTATCTGCTATGTTGTATCAACTTTCTCAGATCTGACAAGCTCTGGGTCAATGCTGCAACTGGCCACTGCTGGTTCATTAGCCATACCTGCCTCTCCAACAGCTGATGAAAGGACCTTAGGTTAGGTAAAGTTACAGATTCTTGCAAGGAACAAATTTGTTTTACTAAATTTGGACCCAGAGCTTGTCAGATCATAAAAGGTTGATTCAACTCAAAATGTATGAGTATGTCTTTAGCCATTCTCTCTTGTTGTAACTGAACTTGATAGATCAAGTGATTTATAAATAATATTTATATAGCCATGGTGCTGTAGACTGAGAGGTGCAAAGTCAAGAAATCACATCTGGCCAAGGACCTTTTTGCTAGTGGGAACTGTGCAGATATCTGAGAAAGTTCAAGGTACTATTATATGGAAGGTGGGCAGTTGATCCACTACTGAGATAAAAGGCTTTGTGGTCCATCATCACTTCCTATTAGCTCCACCTGGTCCTACCTCTATACCAAATTGTAAGATTAAGTATAACCTGATGCTTTGTGGATATGCCTAAACTTASCACAATTAGTGAGAGAATAAGTTATTAGAAAGCGAAGGACAGTCATTTGCTAACTCCAGGCAGAGAGGTTGTCCAAGGCACTGAAGGGTTCTGAGTCTGTGAGCCCTGGCTCTTCTGGGAAGTCTATGCTGTTCTACAAGTATACCGAAGATATTTGGAAGGCTAAGAAGACTGGTTTTGGATGAACCTGGCATCTCAATGATGCAGTGACTGGATGGGGCTGAAGGAGTCAGAAGCTGCCTGTTAAATGAGTATATAATGAGTTCAAGACAACAAGAGAAGCACAGACCCGTTCTCTGCCTGGCAGGAAATTTAAGTCTGTCTCAGTGGTGACTACTCACCTTCATTGGAGACTTTGGGCTCCACATATCTTTTAAGTTCTTGGACATTTGGCATTTGGTTCAGTCTGTCAGATGATAAAATTATGCCTCAGGTTTATTTTGACTCCTCACTTCACAGGGTATCTTTCTGTCCTTTCTGTTTATCCTTTTCTAAGTTAGCTTCTTGCAGACAGTGCACCAAAGGACCGTCTTCCTTAAATAAGCTTTACTCTTAGTGGTGACTATACTGCAGTTGTTTCTTATAGTCGGGCTTGCTTCTGTTGTCATATCTGCATTTTATTCTCTTTACACTTTCTTTAGTGTCACTTCTGATACTCCAGTTGACTGCTGAGCCTTCATGTGTGGTTTGTGTACTGTTGTTCTTACCATACTTTTTTTTTTGTTTTTTTTTTGAGACAGGGTTTCTCTGTATAGCCCTGGCTGTCCTGKAACTCACTCTGTAGACCAGGCTGGCCTCGAACTCAGAAATCCACCTGCCTCTGCCTCCCAAGTGCTGGGATTACAGGCATGCGCCACCACGCCCGGCATCTTACCATACTTTTTATAGGAATTCTCTCAGGTACCCTCTGAGAGCTCTTAGACTTACTGACCCTATCCTGAGCCTCGGGTTGATTTCATGTAGACCACAGGTTCTTGTCTTCATTGCTGTTTTCTCTTTCTGTGTTAATAGGATCACTGTGAAACCAACCCAAACCTTTGGTCATTTTCCTGTCTCTCTCCATTGCCAAGATCTGCCTCTTTCTAGAAGGCTTCTTTAGAGTGTTAGCACTGTGGGTCTTGATACGAAATCTTCTAGGGCAGTCTCAAAGCAACCCAAAAAGTGTTGTTCTGTGTTATATTTGGATAGCCCTTCAGGTAAATATGGGATTTAAAGTGTAAAATCTTTCCCCTCAACTTTTATAGTATGCTGTTCTCTTTGTAGTGTCTGGTGGCTTGAATCCTCTACACTGGTGCTTTTGCTCTTTGAAAGTTTTGTAACATTTTCCTTTGCCTTTGGAATCCTTACATTTCACTATGATGCATCTTTTTTCCTTATTTACCCTGGTTGTCCCCTCTATCATCTTCAATTCTGAAAGTTTTGGCCTTAATTCCTTGTTCTTTGTTTATTTTTAGGAGTTGTGTTATTCAAGGGTCATCACTATCCTAGGAGAACACTCAGAATTTCTATTTTTTTGTATAGTCACCCTTCCCTATGTGCACAAGAGCTGCTCATCTTCCCACCCTGTTCAGGTCCACTGTGTGTATATTATCACATTTCATACCTAATATTTTCATTTTTATTAATACCTAATATATCATTTCTTGTTCTTGTTTTCTTTTGCTAAAGTCTCGCTCATCTCTTTAGTTGTTATTTATAGTCACCCTTACATCAGCTCCTTAGCTTGATCCATATATGCCACATAGGTTTCTTTGCTTTTGTTCCTGGGATACTAGACAAGGGACCTATGCCTAGAGACAGTGGCCAGCCCTGGTCTGCTGGAGGGGTTAAAGAAAGTATGTTCAAGTCAGCCAGCTTCCTGAGTGAGTTTATTACCTATAAAAAGGGGCTTACAAGGGAGTCCTTCTCTGCAGGGGTCCCCTCTGTAGGCTGTTTGCACAGTATGTACCATGGAGGTAGCTCTGTAATACCAGCTTCCCCATCTCTCTTACATGATTGCTTCCCACACCTCAGTTCTAGACAGCCTCAGGTGCTCGTGGACTTTATGGGATCCAACTTTCTCTGGTATGACTGAACCGAAGGTGCATGTTATATTTTTGTGTTCAAAGGAGGTTGGCACAAATGAAAATAATAAACAGCAGCCTGGGAGACTTTCTGGGTAGGTGAATTTGTATGTCAAGACCAAGGCTGCCATGGGTCCTTGAACTGAGGTAGCAAAAGTCCTCTGGTTGTACTTGGCTTATAAAAAAGATTTATGGAAATGCATGCTTAGATGAAGGGAACTTCACAAGCTCCCTGAAAGGGAGAGTCCTGCAGAACCCAGGGCTGTCTGCCAGTTTTTAGCTGCTCTCTGTCCATTCTGCCTCACAATATAATACAGAAACAGCTGTGAGATAACTGTCTATGTCAGGGAACCACAGCCATGTACCAGGCAGAAGTTCTCTGAGCTGCACCACTATGTTCTGTAACTTTTAGAAAAGCTACCACAGACCCTTCAGACTCCTGAAAGGAGATTCATAGATAGACTCCCAGTTCCTCCAGCACTTCAAGTGTAGTAATTTGGAGAAAACTATTTGGGAGTTGTTCTTCCAAAGAAAGACTTCAAAAACCTACCTTTCCAGTTAGGATGTCTTCCTGGGACCTTACAGGCAGAACTGACATTTGACTCATGTTCCATGTGAGTGACCATGTACTGGTCACTAAGAAGAAGACTGAGGGTTTAGAGCCAGAAGAATAAGAATCCCCTTTTTCCTACTTACTTAGCTTCTTGGTACAGTTAGGAGTCCATGGCTAAAAAGAGAAAGTATAAAATTTCAGAGACTCCCAACCAACACTAAGAAACCCCAGGGTACAGAAAAAGGGAACATGGCGAGAAATGGACCATGAGAGTGGGGCAGACCTGCCAGGGTCTGGGAGAGCCATGCTTGAAGCTGAGGATCAAGATTAGAGCCTGTCTGCTATTGACTGGGCTGATGAAGGTGATGGTTTGTGCCACTTACAACCTTTGGGAATTACTGACTGGAGAGGACCTATCTTTTTATGTCCCTGGCTTTAAAAATAGTGGAGAATGAAGTGCACAGGTCAGGAATCTAGGGCAGATATTTGAATGTGACTGGGGCCTGCATTTTGGGTGTCCTGATGCCCATCCTTGTTTCTTGGGACCATTAATAAACAAGTTGCAGAATATGCTAACTTCATCTCCTAGTCCTGAGCTTCCTGCCATTCTGACAGAGAAGCCCATGATTTATTACTGAGTTGTAATTCCTGGGTCTATTGTTTTCAAATGTTTTACAGTACTTTTCCTTTCAGGAATTCAACATATACATTACTCTCTCTATATGAATGTAGTGTTTTCACCAAGGAGGAACAGTTTGTGCATGGATATGGATGGGAAGGCCACCCCAGAGATACAGATAATCCAAGGGATGCCCACCTCAGAGCAGTTCCCTTTAGCTGGGGCCCTGTCTTATCCTGTCCCACATGCCAGTGAGGCAGTACATTCTGTCATCCAGCAACATCCCTGTTGATTAGGATACATGGCTTTTGACCCTAACCCAGAGGGTGATTCAGATATCTAGGGGTAGGCTTCACCTCTGTTGCTTTTTGACACTCAGGATTCTATACCTCTCCCCCTGTCCTGCATGCCTCTAACCATACACAGTCTGAGATGGCCTCACTACTCACTCAATTTCTAACCTGCTCTAGGTTAGCTGTGGACCTTTCCACCAGGATAGAACTCAAGGGATTGCTGATAGTGAAGTGAATGTGGTGCTCCCAGGGCTGTCCACACCTGCTGTCTCTGCAGCCACAGTTAGCATGGTCTCTTGGGAACTGCTTTCAAGTGCTCTAGCTGCTTCATGGAAGAAATTCAAGGCTGAGTTTACTATTTGTGGGATCTATAAACAGCCATTTATTCCACTCCCCCCCCCCCCCACCGGCTAGAACAGTGCTCGCACGCACGCAAGTTCCATGCCACAGCCCCTGTGAGTGATCTGGCTCCAGGAAGCTCAGCCAGCTGCCCCAAATGCCTGCCCAGTGCTGCTCGCGTGACTAGGGCCTGTTGCTGTGCAGTAACCATGGCAACAACTCCCAGCGGGAACGACTTGCTCCAACTTCCCCCTAATGCCAAGGGGGAGAAATGAGAGAAGCTGTTGAGAATTGTTCCCTTTTCCCTCCTTTTTTTTGTTTGTTTTTCTTTTTCCCTCTGCTTTGACCTTGACAAAAATAATCTTTGAAGTACTTGCTGGCTATTTTCCTGCCATGGGACTGGAAGAAATCAAGATAGCCAGAGTTCGCCAAAGGAAGTACAACTTCTTCAAGTGCTAGCCTCTCTGTGTGCAGAGGGTGGGAGGAGTGCCAGGACAGAGCTGAGGGACCATCAGGTCACTGACCCTTGCCTGTACCTAGTGGCAGGTGCTTCATGTTGTGACTTTTAGTAACTAAACATGGATGACTTTTTTTTCCCCTTAAAAAAATGTAGTCTTTAACCTTAGGGCTAAATCCTTTTTTCCACTTGGAAAAGTGATCTCATTTTCCATGTACCGTAGGTTTTTTGTTTTGTTTTGCTTGAAAAAAAAACTTGTAGGGATAAAAAGAGAATGAAAAGAAAAAAAACATTCATGATGCATATTTGAAAGATGGTTCCACATGTGTAAAAGAATTTGGCATGACAATTCTGGACCAGAAAGTCAATCTGATATTGAATCCATATGATCCCACAAACAGCATTTTATAGTCTTAAAAAAAATTCTGCCTTGTGAGTTAAAATTAAGATTGTTTTTGCTTGTGACTAATCTCATAAAATCTTTTTTAAGAAGACATTTTATATACTCAAGTCTTGAAATTTTCTTTGGTCTTTGAACTATTATTAGTAGGCCATCATGAGTATGTGGCAAGCATTGAGCTGGGAAAAACTGTTGCAGGATCTAGAAAGCACAACTGAGCTATGTCTTTGCCCACTGGACTCAATACTAAGGGCATAAGCTCTGGCTTAGCCTGCTACACATCTGCCACTCACCTAAGAGAGAGGGGGATGCCCAACACCATGATAACTGCCTAGAATAGTCATTATATCAGAGGTAAGGGCATACCCCTCCATAGTTCACCTACTTACTGCCCTGTTGGTTTTGTTCTCACATAATAGCCTAAGTTCTCATGTAGTATAATGCCTTAGTCACTAACCACCTCTCAGTACACCTTAGTATTACTCCCATGTCTGTCTAGATAGGGGGCTGCAACAGCCTATGGGTTGGGTGCTGAATAATAGCCAAGAATGCAAATTGGGGTGATTTTGGTCTCCCAATTCTGGACAGAACGGACTGTTCCTAAAGTACGGACAGGGTGGAAATGATAGCTCTAGGAACTGAGCACTAGCTTAGGGTGAGCTTACCAAGTCCACCCTAACCTTGCTGGCATCAGCTTTCCACCCTTCCATAGCCTCAGCTCTGGTTTCACCCACCCGAGCTGTGCTCAGATCCTGCTGGAGAGTAGGTGGAGTGTTACAGGGGCTGCCAAACTTGGACATATTCCTCACCAAGGTCAAATGTAAGCAGAACAAAAACTCTGGGATCTCAAGTCAGCACACTTGAGATCTGGGTCAAAAGTACTAGATGCCCCTTTATGAAAAGCATGCCAGTCATGAAGGCAACAGAGTGACATTCAAGCCTCACTGCAAGTTTCTAGACCTTCTTTTATCCCACTGGATTGCAGGAAGAGCTAAGTGTCAAATGAACCCTCACCACCCTCTGTACTTGTTTCTCCAATTGGCCTGCRCTGCTCACACCCACATTCTCAGAAGCCCTCCTTACCAAGTCAGAAGGAGGAGCCACCCAAGTGTCTATCAATAAATGAATGGAAAAACAGAGAAACAGGATTGTATCTATCTAAGATCCTCTGCACAGTGAAGGAAACAGTAAATAATGTGAAGAGAAGGACCACAGAACAAAAGAAAGCATCTGAAAAAACATACATCCAGTGAGGGGTTAATGTTTAAAGCATATGAGAGTCGACTATCAAAAAGCAAAACAATAACAACAAAGCCAACCAACCAACCAACCAACAATAACAACAGCAACAAAAACCATGGTTAAAATATGCAAAGGAAGTGGGGTGGTAGTGGTGCTTGCTTTTAATCCTAGCACTCTGGAGGCAGAGGCAGGCAGATCTTTGTTCAAGGTCAACATGGTCTACCTAGCCAGGGCTACACACAGGGAAACCCTGACTTGAAAAACCAAGAAAACAAACAAACAAACAAATAAATAAATAAGCAAAGACCTAGATAGACATTTCTTAGAAGAAGTATATACAGAAGATATATTTCTGTATATCTTCTTCTAAATATAGATATGAGTGCTTAGTCACTAATCATCAGGGAGGTACAGATGAAACCCACTTGAGATGTCACTTCACCTAAGTGATGAAAACATGCGTTCAGCCATTGCAGAAAAGAGTATAAATGTTCTTCCAAAAACTAAAAATGTAGGCTACCATATGGCCCAGCAATCCTCCTAAAGGGAGTGTATCTGAAGGAAATGAAATCATTATGTTGAAGAAATATTTATACTCCTATATTTGCTTCAGCACTATTCACAATAGCCACAAATGGAAACAACCCAGTGTCCATCAACAGATGATCAGACGTTAAAGTGTGGCACATATATACAATAGAATATTAATTCAGCTATAAAAAAGAAGGCACTCTTGTCATTTGCAGTAACTTGAGTGACACTCGAAGACCACTCAGTAAAATAAACCTGGTAGAAAAAGAAAATCATTGCATGGCCTCACTTTTCTGTGGAATCTGAAAAAGTGGAATTCACAGAAGGGGAGACTAGAATGATGGTTGCCAGGGAGCAAGAAATGAATATGACACATGCTGCAAGGCAGATGAACTTTGAGATTGTTATGCAATGTAAATAATCCAGTCACAGATGGATAAATACTACATGGATTCACTTATGTGTCCAGAGAGAAGGTCCAGAGTATAGACAAAGGCTAGATGGGATTGCCAAGGCTGGAGGCAGAGAGAGTTGGCATTTAGTAGTGACAGAGCTCAAATTTTAGGGGTACAAGGTACTCGAATGATGGTGATCACACACATTGTGAATTGTGCCGAATGCCTTTGTGCTGTGCTGTGCTCTTAAAACGGTTAAAATGGTGAGTTTTGATATTTGGTCATAACATTAAAAGATTTTTTTTTGAAAAAAAATTAAAAGGTTTTTTCGAGACATGGTTTCTCTGTATAGCCTTGGCTGTCCTGGAACTCATTCTGTAGACCAGGCTGGCCTTGAACTCAGAAATCTGCCTGCCTCTGCTTCCCAGAGTGCTGGGATTACAGGTGTGTGCCACCACCCCCCAGCTACATTAAAAGATTTTTGAAAGTTAAAAGTATAGCTCTGGAAATACAGCTTAGTGATGGACTACTCATCTCACACATACATACATAGAGGCTCTGAGTAATTTACTGTCATCCAACACGCATGTGCACATGCACAAAGTTATAAAAAACCTGTCATTTAAAAAAAATCCCTAGTTTCTGAGGCCAATGAGATAGCTCAGTGGGTAATTCCCACCAAACCTAATGGCCTGAGTTCAATACCAGGTATGCAGGACCACAGGGTAGAACTGACTTGAATTTTGTCCTCAAACTTTCACATAAGCATCATGATGTGCGTACAAAATAACCACATACAAATGGAAATATCCAGAATCTTACTATGGGTTGCTACCCCCACATTGGAATCATGAAACTTAATGTGGAAGCTCAGAAAAATTTACAATAAAATTGTCTGAATAAAAGGCTTGAAAAATTAATTCAAAACAAGACATGTAAAGAATTTGAGCTGTTTCTGACAGCATCCTCTTCTGCATCTCACAACTCCACAGCAGCCTTGGTTCTGAATACACATTTATACTTTTCAGTGTATATGCTACATTTTAAGACTATTATGTGTTATAAAGTAGTGTTTGTATTATGCATACAGAATTTTCTGCTCTTACAGAAATGTGATGTTTATTTACAGTAGACAAAATCTTTTGATATTTTCTGACTGTCATTTTTCAGCATGTAAGTAGCAAATCAGTATTGTGGATTGTCACAGTTTCATTTTTAAAATTGCTGCTCGAGTTGCTGGTTTAAGTTTCACAAGAAGTCATTAAATGAGGGTTTTTTCTTACATAACTTATTTTGTATATTTTTAATAGTTTAATTTTGTTCACTTTACACTTTGTTTAGATTTTCCAATTTTCCTGGAGTATAGGCTTTTGAAGTAATACCTAATGAATATCTGAATTTCCTCATTGTTCATTGTTATGTCTCCCTTTTCATTTCTGATTTTGTTAATTTGGGTACTATCACTCTGTCATTTAGTTAGTTAGGCTAAGGTTTTGTCTATCTTGTTGATTTTCTCCAAGAACCAGTACTTGCTTTTATTAATTATTTGTATTGTTCTCTTTATTCTAATTGCTTGATTTCAGCTCTAAGTTTGAGTATTTCCTTCCATCTACTCCTTTTGTGTGTTTGCTTCTTTTTGTTCTACATCTTTCAGGTGTGCTGTTAAGTTGCTAGTATGAGATCTCCCCAATTTCTTTATGAAAGCACTCAGTGCTTTGAATTTTCCTGTTAACACTGCTTTCGTTGTGTCCCACAAGTTTGGGTATGTTGTGCCTTGATTTTCATTGCATTCTAGAAAGTCTTTGATTCCTTTATTTCTTCTTTGACCCAGTGGTCATTGATTAGAGAGTTGTTCAATTTYCATGTTTATAAGCCTTCTGTTGTTTCTTTTGTTGTTAAAGTTCAGCTTGAAACCATGATTATATGATAAGATGCAGGGGGTTATTTCAATCTTGTTTCTGCTGAGACTTGTTTGTGACAGAGCATATGGATAATTTTGGAGAAGTTTCCATGAGTTGCTGAGAAGAAAGTATATTCTTTGGTGTTTGGTGTAGATATCTGTTAGATCCATTTGCTACACAACATATGTTAGTTTCATATTTCTCTATTTTCTGGTTTGATGAGTTGTCCATTGGTGAGTGGGGTGTTGAAGTCTCCTACTATCAATGTGTGGGGTCAGATCTATGATTTAAGCTTTAGTAATGTTTCTTTTATGAATGTGTGTGCCCTTGTATTTGGGGCATAGATATTCAGAATTGAGACGTCATCTTGGTGGATTTTTCTTTTATGCACATGAAGTGTCCTTCTCCATGTCTTTTGATTACTTTTGGTTGTAAGTCTGTTTTAGTAGATATTAAAATGGCTACTCCAGCTTGTTTCTTGGGTCTGCTTAGTTGGAAAACCTTTTCCCAGTCCTTTATTTTTAGGTAATGTCTGTCTTTATTGCTGAGGTATGTCTCTTGTATCCAGCAGAATGATGGATCCTGTTTATATATCCGCTCTGTTAGCCTGTGTGTTTTTATTGGTGAATTGAATCCATCGATGTTGAGAGATATGAATGACCAATGATTGTTAGTTCCTGTTATTTTGATGTTGGTGATGTGTGTGTGTGTGTGGGGGGGGTTGGGGTATTCTTTTCTTTTGGTTTTGCTGGTATGAAATGAATAATTCCTTGTGTTTTCTTTTGTATAGTTAACCTCCTTGTAATGGAGCTTTCCATCTATTATCCTCTGTAGAACTGGACTAGTGGAAAGATATTTTTTTAAATTTGGTTCGTCATGGAATATCTTGGTATCTCCATCTATGGTGAAAGTTTTGCTGAGTAGTCTGAGCTGATATCTGTGGTCTCTTAGGGTCTACGAGACATCTGCCCAGGCCCTTCTGGCTTTTAAAATCTCTGTTGAGAAGTCAGGTGTAATTCTAATAGGTCTGCCTTTATATGTTACTTGGCCTTCTTTTCCTTGCAGCTTTTAATATTTTTTCTTTGTTTTGTACACTTAGTGTTTTGATTATTATGTAGCATGAGGATTTTCTTTTCTGGTCCAATCTATTTGGTATTCTGTAAGCTTCTTGTATGTTTATGGCCATCTCTTTCTTTTAAGTTAGGGAAACTTTCTTCTATGATTTTGTTGAAGACATTTTCTGGGTTTTTAAGCTGGGAATCTTTTCCTTCTATTCCTATTATTTTTAGGTTTGGTCTTTTCATAGTGTCCCAAATATCCTGGATGTTTTGCGTCAGGTATTTTTTTTATAACATTTTCTTTGGTTGATATATCAATATCTTCTATGGTATCTTCTATGCCTGAGATTTTTTCTTCCATCTCTTGTATATGTTGGTGATTCTTGTGTCTATAGTTTCTGTCCTATTTTGTAGGTTTTCCATCTTCAGGATTGCCTTAGTTTGTGTGTTCTGTATTGCTTCTATTTCAATTTTCAGATCTTAAACATTTTTCATTTTTTATTGGATATATTCTTTATTTACATGTCATTTCCCTTTTTCTGGTTTCCCCGCCCCCCCAGATGTCCCATATGTCTTTTTCCCTCCCCTTGTTCCCCTATTCACCCCTTCCCACTTCCCTGTTCTGGTATTCCCCTGCACTGCTGCATTGGGCCTTTCCAGAACCTGGGTCCACTTT
>BDUI01000071.1:220194-232496 GCA_002335545.1 Apodemus speciosus
CTCTCAGCACTGCTTTCATTGTGTCCCATAGATTTGGGTATGTTGTGCCTTCATTTTCATTATATTCTAAAAAGTCTTGGTCTCTTTCTTTATTTCTTCCTTAACTAAGTTATGATTGAGTAGAATATTGTTCAGCCTCCATGTGTATGTTGATTTTCTGTTGTTTTTGTTGCTATTGAAGACCACTTTTACTCCATGGTGATCTGACAGGAGGCATGGGATTAGTTCGATCTTATATTTGTTGAGGTCTGTCTTATGACCAATTATATGGTTGATTTTGGAGAAGGCACCATGAGGTGCTGAGAAAAAGGGGGAAACACTAGGAAATTATCCAACTCTGGTAAATTAGCAAAAGGTGGTAATAACAAATTTTTCTAATTTGTTCTCTTTATGTATTTAATAAATAAATGCAATCCTCCCAAAACACTGTTTAATCAAGTCTAACTTTATCCTGTRGCTTGGGATGATATCTTCTTTTTACGCATTTGTTGTCTGATTTGAACTTGGGTATGTGTCAGGATTTCCTGTCTAACTCATTGATTTATCATCTATTTTTAAGCCCCAGAACCAATCTGAAAAAGCCTGTGTGGTATCTTTTCATACTGACGCCTGGACCTATTCTGTCATGACAAGAAAACCTCATTTTTCTAAAGGAAGTAAACAGACATTTTAAAACAAAAAAGATTATGTTTGTGGTATATTCCATGTCGTTACATTAGTTTAAATGTCCATTTTAATAAAGCAGGTAAAGATTAAGTGTAAAAAGTACCAAGAGTGGATTTCCGGGCCCTATGGAGGATGTGTGTTTGATTCCATGAGAACTGACAGTGTTTTCTGCAATGTCCAGGTGACTCCATTCACACCAAATAATCTCCTACAAGGCCCTGTGTTTTTGTGCTCAGTTTCTTTGAAACTGTCCTTACACTGTCAAAAGTATCTTTATATGATTCTGGCTTATATTTCTCTGATGATTAGTAATCCTGAACATATGTGTATAGTGGACCTCACCCTTTCTTTTGTAAAATATTAGCCTAAATGTTTTTCTCATTTATAATAATTGGGTTTAGGCTCATATTTTTAATTTAGTTTTTCATCTTTTTATTGTTGGTTTGGAAAAGTCATTTATATATTCTGGAAAAGTCCTTTGTCAGTGTTCTGTGAATATTCTTGTGGGAAAGTTTTGATTACAAGTTAATTTGTTTAATCGATATTAACAGAAGTGGAAATGAAACTAAGTAGTGATAACTTGCCTGGCATGTGTAAGGACCTGTGTTCCATTCCTAGCAACTAAAATTAGACAAACAGAAAGTGGATACTCTATTAGTCAGAGTCACAGAACCTATGGGCAGTCTTTATATAGTTAGGATATTTGTCGATAACTTACAGCCTGTAGTCCAACTCCCCAACAATGGTCAGCAGCAGCTGTGGATGAAAGTCCAAGGATCTAGCAGTTGCTCAGTCCCATGAGGCAAGCCGGCAAGGAAGAGTGAGTCTTCCTTCTTCCAATGTCCTTATATAGGTCTCCARCAGAGGGTGTAGCCCAGATTAAAGGTGAGTACTGTTGTGCCTTTAATCCCAAATGACCTTGATCTCAGAGATCCCCTTGTCTTAATCTTCTGGAATTCATAGCCACTATGCTTCAAGATCTCCATGCCAAGATCCAGGTCAGAAACTTGTACCTCTGAGCCTCCAGATTAGGATCATAGGTGAGAGCCGGGCGGTGGTGGCACACGCCTTTAATCCCAGTACTTGGGAGGCAGAGGCAGGCAGATTTCTGAGTTCAAGGCCAGCCTGGTCCACAGACTGAGTTCCAGGACAGCCAGGGCTACACAAAGAAACCCTGTCTTGAAAAAAACGAACAAACAAAAAACAAAAAACAAAACAAAACAAAAAGATCATAGGTGAGCCTTCCAATTCTTGATTGTACTTAATTCCAGATATAGTCAAGTTGRCAGCCAGAAATAGCCACTACAGACACTGTGCTAATTAGATTTTTTTCTATCACTTTTGTCAAGTTACATATTTCAAAATATCACCTGTTTTATTACATTTTTAATTTTCTAAATTTCACACTTAATATCTACCTATAATCTCTTAAAAAATTGTAAGTTTGTAAATATCTGATGTTTGAAACTTGCATTTTCCTTGAAGACTCTGGTTGAAGATTATCACTCTACATAAAAATTGTAAAAAAATGCAATTTCAATATTGTAGGTGACCTCTGTTATTTGCCATAAACCATTTTCTTTTCATCTATTCTCATTCATTCATTCATTTACTTTATATCCCCACTATAACTTCCCCTCCCTCTTCTTCCACTCCTTCCCCACCTCACCTCCTCTTATTCTCCCTCCATTTTTCCTCAAAGAAGGAGAGGCCTCCTCTAGATATCAACCCATATCAATTTACAGGAGGACTAGGTACATCCCTTGTTGAAGCTAAACAAGGTAGCCCAGTGAGGGGAATGGGATTCAAAAGCAGGCAACAGAGTCAGAGAAAGTATCTTTTTACACTGTTAAGGAATCCCATATGAAGACCAAGCTGCACATCTGTTACATATGTGTAAGAGGGCTAGGTCTGTCTGTCCTATGTATGCTCTCTGGTTAGTGGTTCAGTCTCTGTGAGACCCTATGGGTCCAGGTTAATTGTTTCTGTAGGTTTTCTTGTGATGGACTTGACCTCTTTGGTTCATTCAATTCTTTCCCCCCAATCCTCACCCTCTTCCACAAGATTCCCAGAGTTCTAACTAATGTTTGGCTTTGGGACTCTGCATCAGTTTCCATAAGTCACTGGGTGAAGCCTCTCAGATGAGTTATGCTAGGCTCCTGTCTGCAAGTATAGCAGAATATCATTAATAGTGTCAGGGGTGGACTCTCTTATGGCATGGGTCTCAAGTTGAGCCAGTCATTGGTTGGCCATTCCCTTAATTTTTGGTAAGATCAACAATAAGTGGGACCAAATGAAAYTGAAAAGCTTCTGTAAGGCAAAGTATACAATCAACAGGACAAAATGGCAGCCTACAGAATGGGAAAAGATCTTCACCAATCCCATATCAGACAGAGGGCTGATATCCAAAATATATAAAGAACTCAAGAAGTTAGATACCAAAAACCAAATAACTCAACTAAAAATTGAGGTACAGAGCTAAACTGAGAATTCTCAACAGAGGAATTTCTACTGACCAAGAAACACTTAAAGAAATGTTCAACATCCTCAGTCATTAGAGTAATGCAAATCAAAACAACTCTGAGATTTTATCTTACACTTATTAGAATGGTTAATATAAAAAACTCAATTGACATCTCATACTAGTGAGGATGTGGAGCAAGGGGAACATTCCTCCTTTGCTAGTGGGAGTGCAAACTTATAATCCACTTTGGAAATAAATTTGTCAGTTTCTCAGAAACCTGGGAATAGTTCTACTTCAAGACCCAGTTATACCACTTCTGGGCATATACCCAAAAGATGCTCCCCACAAGGACACTTGCTCAATTATGTTCATAGCAGCTTTATTCATAATAGTCAGAAACTGGAAATGACATAGATGTCCCTCAACTGAAGAATGGATAAAGAAAATGTGGTACATTTACACAATGGACTATTATGCAGCTATTAAAAATAAGGACATCATGAAATTTGAAGGCAACTGGATGGAACTAGAAAATATCATCCTGAGTGGAGTAACCCAGACTCAGAAATACAAACATATGGACTCACTTATAAGTGAATATTTTGCATAAGGTACAGGATAACCTTGCCACAATCCAAAGACTCAAAGAAGCTAAGTAACAAGGAGGGCCCAAAGGAGGATATTTGAATCTCACTGAGGAGAAGAAATAAGATAGACATTTGCATTGGGAGGAGAGAGGGAACTGGTGAGAGAGAGAGGGTGGAGAGGGATACTAGAGGGATCAAGCTTGAGGAGGATGAAGGGAGAGAAAACTGGAATTGTGAGGGGAGGGAGAATCTCTGGGAGGCACTAGAAACCTAGGACAATGGAAACTCCTAGAGTCTATGAGGTTGATCCTAGCTAAGACTCTTAGCAATAGGAGATATAGACCCTGAATTGGCCACCTCCTGTAACCAGGGAAGATTTCCAGTGGAGGAATGGGGACACCAACCCAGCCAAAAAATCTGATCCACAATTTTTTCTGCCTACAAGATATACAGGGATAAAGAGAGACATAAACCATTTCACTGATTTCACTTACTTTTTTCTGCTTCCATGAAACACAGTTGGCTTATCTTCAGGTTTCGAAGTGTGCTTATCCCTTCTTTCTTTTGTAATAAAACATTTCATATTCCTGGGATTCATTGCTGATATTTCTGCAATTACATGCTGCAAGGCTCACCACATCTATTAACATGTATAAACACTCACAGAGAAATTGGTAGATAACATGCACAGGCCATTTGCCAAGGAGGAAATTCAGGTTATCAATAAATGCATGGAATGTTTTTAATCTTGCTAATAATCAAAGAAATAAAAACTATGAAACCAAAATTTAATTTATCACCTAATAAACTGACTTGAAAATAGTGGGGAGTACCTACATTATTAAGAATTAAAGGAAATGTGTTACAAAGAGATGATCCCTAATTATCTGTTTCAAAGATACACACTGAAACATTTATGAATAACACTGTCTAGGTAACTGAACCCAGTTTTCAGATTCTGTACTGCCCAGGTTGGTACAGACTCTTTTGATCTCACATGGTGAGGTGAGATTAAGATATTCTATGTATTGTGCTTGATGCTCATGAGATAGCCTCCATACTATCTTTTTTATAGGTAGATATAGACAACAAATTTATAGATATAGAATAGACAGATAACAGATGAAAGATATGTTGGACAAATGATAGGCAGGTAGGTAGATAGATGGGTGGGTGGAGAGATGACAGACAAATACTCACTGATGGTGACAGTAAGTGACTCTGGGTATACTGGACACCTTTGTTAGTGATATTTCTGAGAACTACTTTGGCAGAACATAGATTTGCTTTTCAAACAAAAAGAGTTCAACTCACAGCCATATACTTTGAAGAACCCACAATTGTGGATATAACTGAGATTGAATTATTATAAACAATGTAAGATAGAATTATGCATCCATAAACATATAATAAAAATGTAAAACTTGAGTAAAATAAAACAATTGAATTGACAAGTGTTAAAATATAGCACTTTGTGCTTAGCATCTTCCCAAATGTGCCCAAGTTGGATGATTGCTACAGCAAACCAGAATTTAAAGGAATATATTGCTCTTGTCCTAAATAAGTAGGTCAAAATGATGGGGAATGGGCCAGATTGTTTTTTCCCACTAGACACCAAAATTAGGAGAGAATATGGACACAAATTTTTACAAAAGTTGGAAAAAATCCAAAATAGTATACAAAAGACTGGACAATGAATTAGACGGTCCCCATTTTGCTTTCTCTTGTAATGATGCCTTGTTATGTCATCCTGATACTGCTTGTATTTCATTAAATGTATATTCTATATCCTCTGGAAAGAGATCTGAGTTTTCAGCCTCACAAACCATGGGCAACTTCCTCTGTCTCCTGTTAATGGGGACTTATTACAAAAAGGAGATAGAAAGTTGATGAGAACATTTCTAGAGGTCATACAAAACAAGAAGAATGTTGGGAATTTATACAGAATTAACCACCTCTTGTTTTTTCACTTCAGGTGAACCAACTTGATTTTATTTGTTTTTTGTCTCTTAGTCTCTCAATGGCTTTGCTCTGGTGGTGAGTGCCGAAGGGATGATCTTTTATGCATCAGCAACAATTGTGGACTATCTGGGCTTCCATCAGGTAAATCAAGCAAAAATATTCTTTTGGTAATTAAATGTATATCAATTTCAAGTATATACAAATTTTCAATGTGTATTAAATGTTGGGTTTCATTCAAGCTTTTTATGTCATACAACATAGCTTTGGTTAAGACAGCATGTCAGCTTCAGTGGAGCATTGTGGTGCTAAGTGACTGAGTGGGCTGAGACTTCTCGTATTTAGAGAATTCTCAATTTCTCATATTTAAGGCACCATCTCATTTAATAATAACTCCATGTCTTAAACTCCATATATTTAGTATATACCAGACATAATTTCTTCAAGTCCTATTCACCTGTAATTTGACTACCTGGTGTGTGCATCTAGGGACTGACAAAGAACTCCTAGCTCTCTTTAACTTAATCTCTCTTTAACTTAAGTATAAATAAGTTTCTACTTCATTATAGAAAATATTTTCATTGTCTTTACTTTATGCAAAGTATTTCACAAAAATGTTACAATAGCCTTTTGCTCTTGGAGCATCTTGTATTAAATGCTTTACAAAAATCAAGAGCCAGTCCTTTCCTGAGGCTGCCTGAGTATACTATCCAGCTCCTTCAGACCAGCACAGCAATAACATTTAGGCCTGTGAAGTGTATTCATTCTGGAAACTGCCTATTCCCTTACAGTAACCTGTGGCAGCTGTCCCCAAGTGAACAATGTTCTGAGTGAGGACAACTATCCATGGCCAGTTAGTAGATGCATACATGCCTTTGCCTGAAGGTAAAAATGACAGTTGCCAGACAAATGGATTGTAAAATAAAGGCTTGCCTTTGTGTTGTACTGTATGGCTGGTGTCTTTAAGCTGAAATAAAGACTGCTTCCCTTGGTGATTGCAGTTTCTAGTTTTTATGTCATCTTCATGTCTTCTTATATTTCTTCCCAATACTTCTCTTGCTTTTCCTTTGTGACACATGCTCTAGGAATCCCTGAAGGACAAAGGGCCATCACACTTATGGTACTAGTTATTAAAACAGGAATTTGTTTCTTCAATCTAAAACTATTTCATGCTTTCTTCTAATTGTCTAGAAATATATGGCTTTGTTCTGCCCTTCCTTCTGGCTTTGCTGCATCTTCCACTCTTTTGTCTGATCTTTCCTCTGGTTTATTGCAGCTCACTAAACCTGGATACCTCCCTTCACTAGCTAAGGCATGTAGAGATGATAGATGAGACTCTTGGGAGGACAGTGGACAGTGAAAACTATACTCTGATGATTCTACAAAGCCCAGGGTCACCCCCCACCACCACCACACGTACAAAACAGGTGGAAAAAATGTGTATACTACAGCACCTGCTTGCACCCTCACTGAAAATCATTGACATCCACTGTTCCTGTAATTAAAACCACACATGGAAAAAGCACCATTTGGGGCTGGAGAGATGGTTCAGCACTTAAGCACACTGACTTCCCTTCTAGAGGTCCTGAGTTCAATTTACAGCAACCACATGGTGGCTCACAACCATCTGTAATAGAATTCGATGCCCTCTTCTGGTGTGTCTGAAGAGAGCAACTGTGTATTTACATACATAAAATAAATAAATCTTTTTAAAAAAAAAGAAAGAAAGAGAAAGCACTGTCTGCAAAACCCACCATATTCTTTTTTTATTCGATATATTCTTTATTTACATTTCAAATGATTTCCCCTTTCCTGGATCCCTCCTCTCCGAAAGTCACATAAGCCCTCTTCCCCACCGCCCTGTTCCCCAACCCACCCCTTCCTGCTTCCCTGTCCTGGTATTCCCCTACACTGCTGCACTGAGCCTTTCCAGGACCAGGGGCTTCTCCTTCCTTCTYCTTGGGCATCATTTTATATAATCCACCACATTCTAAGGATGAAAGTACTCCACAACTTACAGAACATTCACAGAGAGGATGATGATGATAATAATAGTAATTTAATTAAATTAAGACTGGTTTAAATACACGGTGAGATAAGCCTTATCCAGAAGGAAGATTCATTGCAATCATGAAGATGTCACCCTTCTCTTCATCAAACTACACAGTTAATGTGATTATAGTGGAAGCAGAGACACTTCTGGTAAACATTGGCACTCTAGTTCTAGAATCTCCATTTACATGCAGTATAAATGTAGTAACATTCTTAGGAGAGGAGGGGGTTACCACATGGCAAGAAACAGGTGTTTTAGAGACTAGGCATAGAAGACCAAATGGGAAAGTGCAATCAGGCAAACCCACAAACAGTACTGCTCAAAGACCAGTGTCTAAGACCTATGAAAACATCTACTCTTGCAGTCAACCAAACCAGGAAGAGCCATCGTATCTCCTGCTGTGTACTGTACCTAAAGTAAATATCAGGGGGGGATGACAGATATCTCTAGAAGTGGCAGGGCAAAGATAGGAGCAAAGAGGCTACATTTTAAAATGACACCAGATAAAAATGATGCAGCCACACAAAATGGGGCAAAAGATAGATTCCAAAGAATCCAGTATTCCTTTGGTACCTGATTCAACCTGTTTGTTTAGCCTGAGTCATAATTTAGGGGCAACTAAAGAGGCTCTGGCATCATGTTTCCTCAAATGGAGATTTTCTCAACTCAAGTCAACTTCTGCTTGCTTCAGTGTCAGTGTTTCAGTTCAGGTTGCAGGGATTGTGATGGCTAAACCTGTAATCTTAGCACTGGAGGGCTGGAGGTTAAAGGATCATGAGTTAGAGATAAGCCTGGGCTGCATATTGAGAACATCTTTCTTTTTAAAAAGGCAAGCAAATAAGCTAGTGTGTTTACCTCTGTCACAAATAGATTCCTGTGCCTCAGCCCCACAACTGCCTCCAGAGCCCTGACCCTGGACATCACTAACCAGACAGCAGCCATTTCTGACCTACTCTCTGCCTTTTCTCTGGGATGTATCTGAACAGTCCTTTGTAAAATGTTCCATCTAGATTGATGGCGTCTGCCACTGAATCAGGGTACATTTACAGCTTCAGCCTTCTGCCACCTCCCAGGGAGAATCTTATTTAATATCTGGGGTGCCACAGAGCTTATCCACAAAGTTACCAACAATGACAAGGATTTGGGAAAAACATGAAAGATTTCATGAATTATGGGTGAAATTGCTAGTTATATTGTTAAAATATAAAATTTTTGTTTGATTACTAAGGGACATTTCCCTATCTTGGAAAAGAGTATTCTGGTTATTATAATCATTCATCTAAATTCATCCTTTCTAAAATAGATGAAACCCAGAAATAGACCTATTATGAGAACCCAGTTCTATAGAGATGCTGCCAGCCTTGATGACTTTAGTAGGCTGGGTTCCCAGTGCAAAGAATATGCCAGATTCTTCCTTTTGAGAATAATAAGGATGACAGGCGACCTCTCCAAGTCCATGGGTTATCTGTCTCTGGTATTGTCAAAACCTTAATGTCAGCCTTTGCAGGCCAAAGATTCCACTCTGTCCATCAGATGGGTACAAGAGGGCTCCAGCGCCTGAAATATTTGGCTTCCTTTCATCTGATTTTCTTTAAGGAGGTTAGAGGAAAGAGGGCCAGAGTGAAGTCTATGATCTGGTGGGTCCTAGATGCATCATGGTCCTGGGTAGGTTGAAGTATATGACACAATTGGCATGAAGTACCACAGTTGATTTAGGAATGAAAAACCTCTGCCTGAGCAGTCATGACTCTGAGGACATAATAATACCACCACAAAGGCCAGATCCTGGGGGCCACAAAGTGAACATGTCAGGGGTGACATGACCATGGATATTCATCCTTCCAAGAGGGCTGTTGAAACCTCAAGAGTAAAGGTCTGTCTTTTTCTCAAAGCTCTCTTTACACATGTGACTTGCTTTTGAATGGTTGATGTGGGGATCCTGTGGTTCACAGTCACCAGAACATGTAAATTCAAGATGAAGCTAAAGCAGCTGCTTCTGTATTTCAGACAGATGTAATGCATCAAAACATTTATGACTACATCCATGTGGATGACAGGCAGGACTTCTGCAGACAGCTACACTGGGCCATGGACCCTCCTCAGGTGGTGTTTGGGCAGTCCCCACATGCTGACACAGGTGAGCCAACTCCATTGGAATTCATATTTTCCTCTATATCCACACAGAATTTTCTCCAGGATTCTGCTCTTTCTTGATCACTACTCTCCACATTCCTCCAGCCTATCCACACTCCCCCAGCCAGCAATTGGTGTATCCCAGGCTCTGTGTGGCCACTGACAGCCTTTACATCATTGTGCTTGCTCCATTCTGCTCTGCTCTCCACTATGACAGATACTTGAGATACTCAGTTCAGAGAGAAAAAAGTTATTTTGGGAGGTTTCAGTTCATTGACTGTGGATCCTTTGCTTTTAGGTATGTAGTGAAGGCAGCACATTATAGTAGAAGTGTCTGGTGAGGTGAAATCATTATCTGACATCCAACGCAGAGAGGAAAAATAAAAGAGAATCAAGTCCATATTAGTTACTTTAGATGCTGCTGCAACAAAATACTTGATAAAAGCAGCTTAAGCAAGCAAGGGTTTATTTCTGTACAGTATTGGAAGATGTAGCCCACCATACAGAGAAGGCATGGCAGCAGGAACATGACATAGCTGGTCACATTGCATGCATGGTTAGGAAACAGACTTGCATGCTGGTGCCCCTTTTTATTCAGCCTAGGTCATGGAATTGTGCTACCACATTTCAGGTGGATATTCCCACCACAATTAACACAGTCTAGAAACTCCCTCACAAACCTGCCCAAATGTTTATTTCCTGGGCTTTTATAGAGCCTATCAAGTTGACAATCACGATTAATAATTGCCACTCTACCCACTGTCATATTAACACCCAAACACAGCACTTTAAATTGTAACAGGATCCCATAATACCTCTCACGGATATAGCCCTAATATCTCTCATTGCCTCTTATAGGTTCTAACACCATAGGCTGGGATCCATGGGGCTTTGGAGGATACTTGAGATACAGACTCCGGGCTCTGCTATATTTGATACTTTCAACACTGCCTAAGAACCTGAGAACTTGACACTTAAAAAGAAAAACTCTTAAGCCTCTTATCTTCCAGGCAGTCCTTTGGGCCAATTTACTGGTAACTGGAAAACAAAATGTTCTACATAGTTATCCTGTAGATCACTCCCCAACAAATACATTATACCCAACTGATACCCAATTGATGAGGTGTGCATAGAATGTTTCCCATAAGTAGTAGCTAACAGTAGGCTTGGAGGATTGGGCATGTGGGTCCTAGACTTTATCCAGGAGTTCATTCAGATGGTTTCCTAAAATTTAAATAATTCAAAGAAAATTTTCCACCTAACTTCAACATCTAATAGCATAATTCACCTTAGAACAAAGATGGCTACATGTCATGCCATTTCTTCAGCTCAAACAACACTAAGCAACTGACCCTTAGTCACACATGTGAGAGTGGTAAAAATCAATGTCAGTCAGCACCAATGAAAACAAAATCCACCAAAGCACTGTCTCTTGGAGTCATGGGGAATGACAAAGTCTTGGAGACTCACGGAGAGATGTGCATTCTAGAAGGAATGATATGTTGTTACATGCTTTGTGGCAGCCAGTAACATATTCTTCTATATGTGTATTCATTATCTTGATAGCTCTCATCTGTTGTTTCCTAGCCCAATTATCACAGTTAATTGGCATTATTTGCATTATCTTGTCAGACAATACTGTCCTGGGGAAACTACTCAGGGCCCAAGAAGGGGGCAAGGGCTTGCCCTCAGAGTACTCGGCCTTCTTGACACGCTGCTTCATTTGTCGAGTTCGCTGCCTGCTGGACAGCACTTCTGGCTTTCTGGTGAGTGGGTGGATGCCAGGGACATGTGGGATACTTTTTACTGTGGTAAATAAAAGGTGGGACAGAGTGAACACTGTGTAGAGGCTCCAAACCMGTAAGTTGGTAGAGCTAGACCTTAACATCACTAGTAGGTAGATGGGGGAGGAAATGAGAGAAGACCTAGAGGACTGTGAAAAAAGCAGATGAAATATTTAAAAATTRACAAGAATTTTCAACTGAACTTTAGTTGTACATTTATTTAAAACTCACTTTAAAAGACTTTTCTAGCACTGGAGATGTAGTAAATTAGTAAAGTACTTCCCTAGCATGTACAAAGCCCTGGATTTAATCCCCAGTACCACATAAACTATATATGGTGGCTCACACTTAAAATTTTAGCACTTGGAAGGTGGAAGTAGGAGGATCAAAAGTTCAATTATCCAGCCCATCCTGGGGCACATGAGATGCTGTCAATAAATAAATAAATAAATAAATAAATAAATAAATAAATAAATAAATAAGGCTGATGAGTTTGGTCAGTGGGTAAATATGCTTGTTGTCAAACCTAACCACCTGAGTTTGATCTTTAGGATTTACATAGTGCAGGGGGAGAGCCAACTCTTAGAAGTTATCCTCTGATCTGCACATGTATACTACGACATAGTTGAGTCCACAGACATTTTTTTTTTTTTTTT
>BDUI01000071.1:244011-260655 GCA_002335545.1 Apodemus speciosus
TCAATTTCCTTCTTCAGAGATCTGAAGTTTTTGTCATACAGATCTTTCACTTGTTTGGTTAGAGTCACACCAAGATACTTTATATTGTTTGTGGGTATTGTGAAGGGGTCATAGTGTTTCATCATAGCAATAATAACCCTAAGACAATAGGATATATATCCCTAGTTTCTAGATCCATGAAGGATTAATGTACCTATGAACATAGGTAAGCAGATAATTTAAAGCAAAGAACACAGATGCAAAGGGAAGGTAGAGACACTGGACTTTCATCCTGCTTTTAGATACTTTGTGAGGATCCCAAGTGAGGAGCTTAGTTTTTAATTAAAGCAGCTTCCAAGTGCCTGTTCTCTCGTCACACCCCACACCCCCATATTTATCCTGTGGGTAGTGGCCTTGTGATCACTAATTCATTGTTATGATGATTGTATAGAACATAACTTCCTCGAATCACAAGAACCAACTTTATTTTTATTCTGGTCTTCTGGAGAGGAGAAAGGTGCAATCTCTAAAAGCCACCTATGTGCCAGAAACCTCCAGAAGTAATTAATTAGCTTTGTATTGAACCTTAAAAGTTCTATAAGAAAAAACTCTGAAAAATAAAGATTAAAAGGTGTAAGAGTTAATTTCTATCTTCTTTTAAGCAAGTGATGGATCATCTGTTGTCTAACCTTTGAGAGCAACCTAGGAATAAAAAGCAGTTCACTTGTTCAGCTTTCTTCTGGCAGACTCTGGTGTGAGTGTGAGTCAGGAGGTCTGGGCAATGGAGCCTGGGGTCTTGCTGACTCCTTTCAGAAATTTTGTGAGGAACCCAAGTGAGGAGTTTAGTCTCCATTGTCTTATTGTTAATCTACATTAATGTTGTTATCTGGTCTTCACAGGGCAAAAGCTGTTACAAGTCTGTGTGAATCAGAATTGCATCCCAAACTCAATTACTTAGCAGGTACTTCTAAAACTTCATTTTCTTGGCTTTTCTCTATGGCAAGATGCTTTTGTCCCTGAGAGAGCTCCCCATGCCCACAGAACTCTGTGTATTCCCTAGAGATGCCATGACCAGCAGGGAGTACTACTAATTGTCTGCTGCTGTCACTCGTCCCGGTCACTGCTGAGAACAAACCTGCTCATTAACCCTCATCGTGACATTTTTCCCCTCTCTAAATCTTAACAGGAAGGAGCAATGGAGAAAATAGCATTTCACTGTTCAGGGGACAAACAGATAGGAGCCACTGGGCCCGGGCTCTAGCCAGGTCTTCATGTCTGTGTCTCAGGGGTGGTCCTGACCTGCTGGACCCCAAGGGGGCTTCAGGGTAAGTGGTAACAGACTGCATAGTTCCCAGTTCCATGTTAAATCACTGTGGATATCAGAATGAAAGGGGTGGGATAGGCATGGAGTAGAAATATTTGCTGTAGTCCTGACACCGGTTTGTCTGTACACATCCTCTCAGCCTGGGCAGCAAGCAGTCAGGGCGGGGTATGTTTATCTTTGAAATCCTTTCAGGTCATAGCCCTTCTCCCACCTTCCACTTGCCCACCCTCTCACTCTATCCTGACCATGGGTTTCTTTACCAAAATGGCTATTAGGTAGCACCCTCCTTGTCTCTCATCTCTCATCACACGGGTACTAGTCCTATAGTCACAAAGTGTCATGTGGTCGACCACAGGATTGTTCTTTTAGTTTGATAGTCCCTACAATATCATATTAGTCATGATCATATGGCTGATGGAGGGCACTCACCCATGTCCAGAGATGCCTTCCTGGAGCAAGGAGAGCAGTATGCTTCCTGGAAAYCTAGGGGTTAAGGAAGGCAAGATAGAGCAAGGAAGATTTTTCATTGGTCCGTTGTACTAACAACAGATGGTTGAAAAGACCAATGTGGTCTGGGAAGATTTGAAGCTACCTTTGGGATTTAATTGGTATCATAGTAAGATGCATCCACTGGGGCCCCTAAAGGGGTGAGAGTATTGCTTCTGTGCTATGTCCAATGGCTATCTTTTCTCTGAAGGGACAGAGAAGAGGAGGACCAGAAGCGCATACTAAGGAGATCCCCTGGTACCCGGGGACAGAGGGACATGCACAAGTACAGTTACGGCTTGGAGACACCAGTACATTTGAGGCACCTGAACTGGAGTACACAACAGCGAAGTCAGGAGGGCACTACCAAGCTGACTCGGCAGCCCAGTAAGAATGAGCCATCCACATGTCTGGTGCCCCATGGTTCCTGTGTGCCCTACTCTGGAAGCCAGGGCATGTTCAGTGCCAGCAACATGGCTTCTTTCAGAGATTCACTAGACCATCCCACTGGCGCCTACTGCAGTCAGATGAACAGACCCTTGCCGGATATCCACCAGGGCCAAGTGGATCCTTCCACCTGCCATATCCCTCAGGGCAGCCTGGAATCTAGGATCTCACTGCCTGGAATGCAGCGCTTCACAGCTAGGGGATTTTCTACAGAGGATGCAAAATTGCCCAGCCTGCCAGTGACCATAGGCACCCCATGCAACCCAGTATTGTCACTGGAAGTGCCAATCAAGATGGAGAATGAATCTGGGCCCCAGGATATAGTTGAAGCCAGCACGACTAGCTGTGTGTGGCTGGGAACCAGTGACATGGCCAGAAGACATCTGGTCAGTTTCCCTGCCAGGATGCACCTGAAAACAGAGCCTGACTATAGGCAGCAGGTGTGTACCCCACACCTTGGGCATGGTATCCTGGGAACTAATCCCCACACTGTTGGCTCCTGTCGGGAGCATGCTCCTCTTTACTCTGCACATTGCACCTGCCTGGATCCAGAGCCTCCTCATCACCTCTTCATGTATAGCCACAATGAGAGCCAGCACCCCTCATTGGACCAAGATTGCAGAGCTCCTATTGTTAAGCGTGAGCCTCTGGACTCACCATCATGGGCTGCTCCTGGTCAGGTGCCCAGGATGTTCCCTAAGAGTGCCTCTATAACTGTGATCCCATCCAAAGGCTCTGATCGGATTTTCCTACCCTAGAATTGCTGCTCTGCTGGAAATTCAGTCCTTGGATAATGCAACATGATCAGAGATTCTTTTTTTTTTTTTCTAGACAGGGTTTCTCTGTATAGCCCTGACTGTTCTGGAACTCACTCTATAGACCAGGCTGGCCTCAAACTCAGAAATCTGCCTGCCTCTGCCTCCCAAGTGCTGGGTTTAAAGGCGTGCGCCACCACCACCCAGTCTGATCAGAGATTCTTATAGTGATACTCTTTACAGAACTCCGTGTGTGAGGCTGAGATTCCCTGTGTGTACCTAGCAGTAGAGCATTCTGAATCAGAGGATTTTCATGTATAAACCTCAATCTGTTCAAGTGGACAGCATTTCACTTTGAGAAATTAAAATGTTTAAGGAAGTAGCTAACAGTATTCTATGCTGGCAGGGCTCAACTGATTATCAAAGTGATGTGTTCCTGGTGCCCAAGCTTGCTACACCTCCTGTCTGTATGCAACAGGAATTCAGAGGCTCTTAACCAGGAACGGAGGCTGTACTTTGCATAATGGTAGTCAGGGAAACACCATGGTGTTTTTGGTGGGTCGCTGAGTATGGCTTATGTACCTGTGTCCCTGGGTACATCATATAGTAGAGGCCAGGAACCAGGGAAGCACAACACACAGAAAAGGGTGAAGTCATACTGATGAAGAGGCATTGCATTGGATGTTGCCTACAGTGCTTCAGGTAAGGGCAACCGTTCCTAGCCCAGGGAGACTTAGGGACAAAAAAGCAACCACTATTTGTTTTGAATTGTAAAGACAATGCACTCTAATGGTAGGAAATGTGGATATAATATATAAAACAGAAAGGAAGAGTCATCAGGAACCATTGGCAAAATGACTGTGGCTGGGGTTGCAGTTGAGAATGTTCCAAGGAAGGGCTTAGACCAGAAATCCTGCTCCATTAGCACAGGATCCACTGAACAGGAAAAAGCCTGCTGTGCTCTGCCTGTCTGTTTCGTTCAGTCTTTCTCGGGGATGAACATCTGTCTCTGATGCTACTTCCCCTGAGGTCTTAGGAATGGCAGAAGCTTGCTGGAAAGGCCTTGTAGCTAATTCTACTAGATAGTATCTTCAGCATAGATTTTCTTTCCTTTACTTATGGCCCCAGGGTATCATTGCTCAGTCATTGGCTTAGTGACAGAAGCTGTTCAGTAATGCCTATCATCTTATTGAAATCAAGTTGGGTGAGTAGGACTGTCTTCTGCCAAGCTTTTGAGCTATTTGGCTCTCAAGAAGACTCACCATGGGACCAGGACACAACTGAAGATCTCCTAGAACTGAGAATACTCACTGTGAGAGTCCAGGGCCTTGTGCTCTCTCTGTCCTTAGCCCACAGAGGATTTTCAAAGGGCAAGATAGGAGTTGTGCTATCATAGATGTAAGGCATGCTTATACCCCCACTCCAGCTTTCCCATTACCTAAAGTCTGAAGCCAGGATGGTGTCTCAGATCTTTCCCCTATGCCCAGCCACCTGTCTCCCTCCTTTCCTCAAACTGCACCAATTTATTAATGCTTATACATTTCTGCCAAGCACAGCATACATTGTGGGTATTAATGAATAACAACAGGTAGAATTTGAGACTTCCTCAACATTTCCTGTTCTAAACACATGCCCAGCTTCTAAGGGCAGGTCATGCTCACACCACTCAAGTGTCTTCCAATCTAGTATTTCTCTCTGAAAACAGTTATGTTCCAATTCTAAACCATATTCATAATCCTATATACTTTCTATACAAGGAGCAGACTTATGCTATAACAACATGGTAGACTGTTATGTTCCAATGTATACAACAGTTACCAAGTGTTCTGGAGCCAGTGAAAGAAACCTAGGGAAAGGGACCATAAAAAGATGGAATTCAGAGACATAATTAGACATGGTGGCATGCATTCCAGCACTTGAGAGATTGAAGCAGAAGATGAGCAGTTCAAGCCTACATCAGACCTTGTCTCAAACAAAATAAAATACATTACTACATATTTACCAATTTTAGCCAGATCCCCATCCCCTTGCTATGTAATCAAAGAAGAGCTGTGTCCCCAGTGAAGTCCATGTCTTCTGCTCAGGTACTCTGAAACTTTCAGATGTACCTCATCTGCACCCCTGCTGGGATGACTTACCAAATGTGGAGTGTGGGCAGCTCAACCAGGACCTGGGCTTCCCTGCAGGCCAGGCTTTGTGGACAACGAGTTCTGCACTTGGATGTCATTTTAGCAGATTTTGTGTTTTAGGGGGACCACAGCACATGGCAAGCTTGGATTCCTGGTGCCAACGCTGTCTAAGGAAGTACAAATCTCCCAAACCTGCACTTTTGCTCATTCATCACAAATCTCCAGTCAGCTTGCACAGGAAGTGAACAGAGGTTGTTCCTACTTTAGCATTTCACCATATACACTACCTACAGGTTCATGCTTTTTGTGATAGCTAGCTTTTGTCGTTATGGCTAAAATATATCAAAGATTAAATATAATGAGAGATGGGCTGGAGAGGAATAAATACAAAGTGCCCTTATATTTGTGGTTTCTACTGGGAAAAAGTCCTCAAGATCTAGACCCAGTGAACTTTAAGCATACACTACAGTGCAGGTGTCTGTGCTATTTTCTTGGTGCTCTGTTTTAACAGAGAATCCAAATGCATTTCTCATGTGGTGGTTTGTACTACATTTACAAAACTTGTGTAAAATAAATCTCATGTGTCCATGTATTTAGTGTGAGATTGTGTGCCTTTTCCTTCAGAGATTGTTTTGGATTCACATTCTAGGCTGACAGAAGGGGATAATAAATGTAAAAGTAGAAAGTTTTGAGTTAAGGGTTGATTTTGGGTCCCCCTCTGTTCTCACTGGGGGTCAGGACCCTCACATGCCCTAGGACACCCCAGACTCACAGTGCCTGTGAAGAGTGAAGAAGGCATAGCAGAGGAATATTTTCACTCAACATTTTTATCCTGCATAATAGATACATTTAAACCTTTTTCCCTTTATGACTCTTGTACTTTATATTTTCACAAGTCTCTGTGGCTTCTGACAAAACCTGGGAATTTGATGCTAATGTCACCACCCACAATTTTTTCAGGCTTAATTGGTCATTGTGAGAAAACTCCCTCCACTACTAACCTCTTTGTTGCCTTATGTTTTAAATTTTCTCTTATAACAGTTTCACCTTGTTTAATCTACCTACTTGCACACATTTGAACATATTTGTACTTCCCACTCTGTTCTCAATTATGCATCATCAAGTCTCCCTATTCTCACCTTCTCTGCTATCTGAAATCCTCTATGCTCTCTTCCTTGTCTCTGTTCAACTTGTTTGGAAGCTACAATTCTCTTTTGGTGCATATTTAATAACATCTACTGTGTAGCTCATCAAGAAGTATGGCCTCTGAGAACATGAACAGGTTTTGGCCACATCAAGACTCACTTCTATTAAGATTGAGGGGGCCCAAAGAGCCCTTTTGGATTTTCTTTGCCAAAGGTTAGGCCTTAGCACTACTTTTCTGGCTGAAGAGGAAGAATCTGTCCCAAGTGCAGTGTCTTTGGCAGCCTTCTCTACTCTAGGGCCCAACTTTCTAGCCATCCCCAGGACAGATCGTTCTGTTCTGTTTCTGGACCCACCTGTTTACCAAGGAAGCTCTGAGGTGATCATCTAGGTTTCTAGGAGTCTCCACCTGCTCTTCACCTACTTGGAACCCATGCCTTCTCCCTTTCTGTGGGTGGGTGTAAAAATGGCTTTGGGCCACTCTTCCTGCTTCAGGGCAGCAGGACCTTTAGTCACTGCTTCATTTTTTCTTTCCCTACTTTGGTCCTGGTTATTTCTATACCTGCCTATGAACTTACCTGTACATTCAAAAGTATGTTTAGCATATTCATCCAATGACCCTCAAGGGTTTCCTGACTTTGTCACTGTGGTTTGCCAAAAACAAAAATCAAGATTCTTATTTTATTTATTCATTATTTATTTATTTTTAGTTGAAAGGAAACAGAAGCTGAGTCATTTACTGAAGCAGTTCACCTCTAACTAGGCTAGTTAACTGAATCTGTTAGGGAGCACCATGACTAAACACTCCACCTCATAGTAGGCAGCAGTAGATTAGGGTTAGATATAAGGTAACCAAAGAAAACCGCAGCTTTGTCTTGGTAGCTGTGCCTCCTGACTTTTCAGTTAAGCATTCATAAAGCTGAAATTCCTCCTGTCTTAAACTAAGGGGCCAGGGCACTTTCCTAGTTGCAACTCCTACATGAAGGGAGAGTCTGCATCTTCAAAAGACTGACTTCATCATATAATTTGCATTGTGGTTATGACAGGTTACCTACATTGTTCTTTCATTTACTGAAGATCCGCCCCATTATCCATTGGCTTGGGAGAGTCAGACTTTGTACTGATGTTATGGGTAGACACACAACTCAACAAATGGATGTAGAAAAAGTGGGGGTGGGGAAAGACCCGTCAGGGTAGAATTGTCATACCTGATGGGTGAGTGGAAGAACCTAAACCCGCCAAAATTTACTAAAAGTTCATACCAGTGTGGGAGTCTGTGTGTCTGCAGAGGTAGTAGAACAAAGTTTCTGGCTGTTCTAGGTACCGCGGCGACCTGATGTTTCACTGCTTCCTTCAGTTGGAGTAATTCCATCAGCTTCTTTTTTGCTTGTTTTTGTTTTCTTCGTAGCTTCTATGTGCTATGTGAGTAGCTATCAKCAGCAGCCCACTCTCTGTGGCACTGTCCTAAATATTCGAAATCTACTGTCAGAAACTTCTGGGGGATGAGGGAGAGGACAGCAAGAAGAAACAAATATACGAAATATAAGCAGTGGAATCTTGAACAAAAGACACAGTAAAGAGATGGGGCGGTATGGAGAGACTAAGGTAGCTAAGGGGAGGAACTGAACAAGGGCAAACCTAAGGTGAATCCGGAGAGAAAGGGTGAATACAGCAGGTGTTACTTTAAAAAAGAGGGTCGGGAGAGGGCCAAACGTCAGACGGCAGAGCCAGACCCGAACCCGTAATCCCTGATGCTGAGTCTGTGTCACCAGGAGCAGGACAAGTACCCTAAGAATCTACCGAAAGATCGCCCGCACGGCACTTTCAAGGTTACACAGGTCCCAGTTCTTCCGCTCAGACACCGGAAACGGAAGTGACCACGCTGGCTGCACACTTCCGGTCCGGCTCCAGGAGGTGGAAGCGGCAGTGTGGACGGTGAGGAAGCTCTACACTGACAGCCTTGGGTCACTGTTTGGTGGGCGGGGCGCTGTACCCTCAACTGGCAYTGTGTACCCCTTAGTGGGTTTGTCCTTGGTGAGGGACAGCATCGGCCGAGGTTTCTGGCGGGATGCGACACCCTCTGGTGCGGGTCCCTGGGCGGGTTTGGGTTTGTCCTCGGTGTGCGTCCCTCCCGTCCCCTTGGTCGGGGCTATGTCTACCCTCAGAGGTCCCTTTTGCCCATGAGGCCGGAAATCTGACAGTCCTCAAGCTGCCTTTGGAACCAGATTTGGTGGCGATCGCGTATTATTTTTTTTACTTTTTGTTCCTCCGTTTTCAGGTGTATTCTTTTTTGGATTCTTTCTTGCAAAGGGTGTTTTTTTTGTTTGTTTGTTTGTTTGTTTGTTTGTCAGCTTTCCTTTTGCATCTGGCTTGTACCACTGCCACTGGACTACTGCCTTTCTCCTGTCTGCTGGAGTAGGTGACTCCATGCCAGCGGGAGTGGTTTGATACAAGTTTTATTGTTGTTGGGAATGCTGAGGATAACATGTCAAACTAAAGCAAAAAAAAAAAAAAAAAAAAAAAAAAAAAAAAANCAGCAGCCCACTCTCTGTGGCACTGTCCTAAATATTCGAAATCTACTGTCAGAAACTTCTGGGGGATGAGGGAGAGGACAGCAAGAAGAAACAAATATACGAAATATAAGCAGTGGAATCTTGAACAAAAGACACAGTAAAGAGATGGGGCGGTATGGAGAGACTAAGGTAGCTAAGGGGAGGAACTGAACAAGGGCAAACCTAAGGTGAATCCGGAGAGAAAGGGTGAATACAGCAGGTGTTACTTTAAAAAAGAGGGTCGGGAGAGGGCCAAACGTCAGACGGCAGAGCCAGACCCGAACCCGTAATCCCTGATGCTGAGTCTGTGTCACCAGGAGCAGGACAAGTACCCTAAGAATCTACCGAAAGATCGCCCGCACGGCACTTTCAAGGTTACACAGGTCCCAGTTCTTCCGCTCAGACACCGGAAACGGAAGTGACCACGCTGGCTGCACACTTCCGGTCCGGCTCCAGGAGGTGGAAGCGGCAGTGTGGACGGTGAGGAAGCTCTACACTGACAGCCTTGGGTCACTGTTTGGTGGGCGGGGCGCTGTACCCTCAACTGGCAYTGTGTACCCCTTAGTGGGTTTGTCCTTGGTGAGGGACAGCATCGGCCGAGGTTTCTGGCGGGATGCGACACCCTCTGGTGCGGGTCCCTGGGCGGGTTTGGGTTTGTCCTCGGTGTGCGTCCCTCCCGTCCCCTTGGTCGGGGCTATGTCTACCCTCAGAGGTCCCTTTTGCCCATGAGGCCGGAAATCTGACAGTCCTCAAGCTGCCTTTGGAACCAGATTTGGTGGCGATCGCGTATTATTTTTTTTACTTTTTGTTCCTCCGTTTTCAGGTGTATTCTTTTTTGGATTCTTTCTTGCAAAGGGTGTTTTTTTTGTTTGTTTGTTTGTTTGTTTGTTTGTCAGCTTTCCTTTTGCATCTGGCTTGTACCACTGCCACTGGACTACTGCCTTTCTCCTGTCTGCTGGAGTAGGTGACTCCATGCCAGCGGGAGTGGTTTGATACAAGTTTTATTGTTGTTGGGAATGCTGAGGATAACATGTCAAACTAAAGCAAAAAAAAAAAAAAAAAAAAAAAAAAAAAAAAAGAAAGAAAAGAAACAAAACAAAAACCTGCAGTGAATCAGTCCTGTTGGAAGTGGTTGTGGAATTCTATTTTTATGGAATGCTTAGATTTTCTATTTGGGCATGTGTAATTTTATAGTCAGAAGATGAAGATAGTGTTTATAGTGCTGTTCCACTGGAATGAAAAATGCAAAGAGAGAAATAACCCAGGGAGAAGCTACATAACTGGAAATGTACAATGGATTTTAGTGGGTTTCTAAGACTATTTGGGAATAGAGAGTCGAAGTTTCCAGAAGGTAGGTCTTTATCACATCTGTGGATGTTGAGTAGCTGAAATCAAAGGGAACAATGTTATTAATTCCCTCATTTTCTGGATAGTCAGCAAATAGCCTGTATCCATGACTAGGATAGTATTGGATCTCAGACTGAAGGCTGATTGATCTAGTACATATGTGCTTAGGGGAAACAAACTAGTCAAGTAAGAACAATATATACCTTGTGCTGTCTTATCTTTGTGTTTAGAGGTGTTAAAAAATAAGAAGTGGAATCTTGGTTTACCCAGAGCAGTGGTAAGGGAGTCATAAGACTCATGTTTGCCCACTGGGCTGCTGAGGTGTATGTAATAGTTGTTTTCTTCCATTGACTACCCCATGGACATGGGAAGCAGTGGGGTGAGCTCCAGAAATGAAAAGCTGGTCTTTTACAGAGCTAATAATTGTGTTAGAGATACCTTTGGCATAGTCTAAGTCCCTGTATAAATATTCTCTCTATGTGACTATCTTACGCCTGTGAGCTATCCCTGCTTCTCTCTGTTAAGGTAAAATCTCGGCAGTTGAACTCTAAAGATTTGCAGTTTTGTTAAGGAGCCAAGTTCAGCTTTCATTTCTAGTTTACTAATTTAAATGTTATAGAAATTCTCCATTAGTTGCATGGTGATCATATGACCTTTGCATGGTAAGTGTGGAGTCATCACTTCATTTTAACATACCTTCTCCTTTATGTATGTAGTGTACCTGTGTTATGACATGTGCAAAGATTCTGCCTGCTTTTTGACTATGAAGGAGACAGATCTGGAGGCTGTTGCAACAGCAGTCCAAAGGGTTGCTGGGATGCTTCAGCGCCCAGACCAGCTGGACAAAGTGGAGCAGTATCGCAGAAGGGAGGCTCGGAAGAAGGCCTCTGTGGAGGCCAGGCTAAAGGTAGGAGACCATAGAAATGATGGAACAGAGCCATTTGTCTTGAGTTTCTGTTCCCCACTACCCTCCTCGCCTACAGTCCTACTTGATGGGAATATTTTCTCAACTGAGGTTGACTCCATCTTGTGACAAGTTGACATAAAATTAGTCAACACAGTATAATATATATTATGTGTATATAATCTATTTAAATCTAGATTCTGTATATGAAAGGAAACTGGGTACTTTTGTCTTTCTTTCTTTTTTTCTCTAGTTCCTTTTATTTGGACCAGCAATTCGCAATCTGGAGATCATGCCCCCTTTGGGGGTCAAGCGACCCTTTCACAGTGGTTAGTTGCCTAAGACCATCAGTTCATAACAATATAACATTACAGTTTATAACAATAGTAAAAGTACAGTTATGAAGTAGCAAGGAGCAGGGTGATAGTGGCACACATCTTTAATCCCAACACTTGGGAGGCAGAGATTTGTGAGTTCAAGGCCATCCTGGTCTTCAAAACAAATTCCAGGACAGCCAAGACTGTACTAAGAGACCCTGTCTTGAAAGCCTAGCAACCAACCAACCTACCAAACAAAATAAAGTAGCAACAAAAATAATTTTATGGTTAGGGTCACCATAATATGAGGAACGTATTAAAGAGCTGCAGCATTAGTAAGGTTGAGAACCACTGCTCTAGACTCTTTTCTTCACACCTTATAATTCCCTTTAACTTTCATGGTGTGCTTTTCTGTGTGTGTGTGTGTGTGTGTGTGCACGCGCGCACATGTGTGTGTGCGTGTACTTAAATCTAGTTTCTACAATTCTGAAAGAAAACACGCAATATTTGTTTTTTGAGTTTGGCTTATTTAATGAAAATGAAAATAGATTTCATCTATCTTTCTGCAAATGACATAATTTCATCTTTCTTTACAGTTGAATAAAATTCTGTTGTGTACTATGTATTCATATGTTGACTGACTCCTAGGCTGGTTCTATGTCTTGGCTCTTGTGAATAGTGCAGCGATAAGCACAGATGTACTAGTAGTATCTCTTTGGCTTGTGACTTAGACTCTTTTTATATATACCTGGGAGTGATATAGCTAGATTGTATGGTAGTTTTGTTTTGAAGTTACTTCCATACTGATTTCATTGGCTATACCAGTTTACAGTCCAGCCAACAGTGTATAAAGGTCCCCCCTGCCCCCACGTCATTATTATCATTTGTTGACATTTTAGTTAACAAACAACAACAAAAACTTTCCTTTTAGATTCATTTATTTCATTTTATATATTTGAGTGTTGTGTCTGCAAGTACGCATGTGTACCATGTGCCTGTCTGTTGTCTGAAGAAATCAGAAGAGAGCATTAGGTGCCCCAGAAACTGGACTTAATGGATGGTTGTGAGCCACCATGTGGGTGTTGGGAACTGAAGCCAGAACTACAAGGGCAGTAAGTACTCTTGATCACCAAGACATCTCTCCACCTCCCAGAATGTTTTGTATTTGCTTTTTTAAGATGATAGCCATTATGATTGGAGTGAGATAAAATATTAATGYACTTTTGTTTATTCAGCTGTTCTTGCTTGTTTGTTTGATTGATTGTTTTGTGTGTGTATGATGGTTTTAGATAAGATCTCACCCTGCACCTCTGGCTGGCTTCATACTCCCTATGTAGCCCAAACTGGCTCAAATTCACAGTTGTTCTTTTGCTTTAGGGCTTGAATGCTGACTTTACAGTTGTGTGTCACCACATCCACACTCAGTATAGTTTTAATTGCATTTTCCTAAAGGATAATGTTGAACATTTTTTCATGGATCTTATTTTTTGTTTTTTGACCATTTGCATTTCTTCTTTTGAGAGCTGTATGTTCAGTTTGTTAGCTTGCTAATAGAGATTTGTGGGTTTTGTGTGCGTGTGTTGAAGTTTTGAGTTTTTTATGGATGGTAGATATTAATCTGTTGGATATAAAGAAGGCAAAAATCTGTTTTGTAGGCTCTCTTCACTGTTTTGATTGTATCATTTGCTGTTTAGAAGCTTTTTTATTTCCTGTCCTATTTGTCAGTTCTTAATGATTACTTCTTGACCCTATTTGACTTATTTTCATGGCATCTTTGCCTGTGCTTATAGCTTACAATGTTTTTATTTTCCAGGTCTTATATTAAGGTCTTTGATCCATTTTTTAATTGATTTTTTTTTTTTTTTTTTTTTTTTTTTTTTTTTTTTTTTTTGTGCAAAGTGAGTGACAGGGATCTGGTTTTATTCTTCTACATGTGAATACTGAGTTTTCACAGCACTGTTTTAAAGAAAGTCTTTTCCAATTATGGTTTTGATACCTTTATCAAAAATTAAATGGTTGTAGTTATATTTTCTTTCTTCCCTCTATCTTTAGCCTGTTCCATTGGTTTGAGAGTCAGTTTTCATGTAAGCACCATGCTGTTTTTTGTTTTTTGGCTTTGTAGTATAATCTGAGAACAAGAATTGTCATGCCTAAAATTGGTTTTCCTGCTTAGAATTGATTTGTCTCTATTTTGAAGTCCTGTGCTTCTATAACAATTTTAGGATTGCTTTTTCTTATTGCTTTGTTTTTACATATCTTTTAGTTCTTTGAAAGTTTTTAGTTGTCTGCAATGTGTTTTAATAATTCTCATCTCTTCAACTCTTCCCAGATCCATTTCCATTTCTCTATCCAACCAACTTTGTGTCTGTCTAAAAAAAGAAAAACAACAACCTTCCAAAACCAGTTTGTGCTGCCCAGATATTCTTAGATGTATGGTCTTCTACTGGAGTGTAGTCAACTTAAATAGGTGCTAGACTCTTAGAGAAAACTGACCCTTCTTTTTTCCAGCAGGTAACAATTGCCAACCTTTCTACTACTTGGTATGGGACTGTGTGCCCAGCTCTCAAAATGCTGGAATTTGGCCTGGTATGGGCTTGCACAGGTGTTGTACATGCTGTCAAAATCTCTGTGAGTTCTTATGTGCACTTCTATTGTATCCAGATGTGTCCGTGTGACTATTCACTGCCTCTGACCCTTACACATTGTCTGTCACCTTTTCCACAATGGTCCCGGACTGAACTTATTTTTGGAGGGGTAGGTGAGATACAGGAGATATGTTCCCTTTAGGGCTAAGCATTCTACACTTTCTTATTCTCTGCACCATGGCTAGTTGTGAGTTTCTATGTTAAATATCATCCATTGAAAATGAAAACTTCTCAGGTGAGGATTGAGGGATGTATTGATCTAACTGTGTACTGAAAATCATTAGGAATCAGTTTAATACTGTGTCCCTTTAGCAGAATAATAGTAGATTCTCTTCTGAGGCCTGTGAACTGTTTAGCCATAAGTTCTTGGCTCAACAAAATGATACCAGAGGTGAGTTTTATCTTGTGGAGCTAAGTTTAAATCCAAGCAGAAAGTAGTTGGTTACTCCCATGGTGTTTGTGCCTTGACTGTACCAATAGATATCTCTTGACAGACCAATCATTGTTGTAGCTCACAGAGTTTACAGCTGAGTATGACTGATAATTTCTTTTCTCTTCCGGAAGCTTGCATAGCACCCTCCAGCACTATAAAGCTGTTCAATAGGGATGAAGCTCCTGGGTCTATAGCAGCCTAATTTTCTCAAGTATGTGATATCTTCAACAATATGCCTTTCACCATCAAGGACTGGAAGCATAACTAAGAACAATGCATTGGCCTGTAATGTTTGAGGTCTATGGGACCACTCTGGCCAACAACGCTAAAAGAAATAACCTGTTTATAGCACTGGACTTTTTTTATTTGTTAGCCTCCAGTGTCTAGTAGGGGCATTGTTGCCCTGTGAAAGGCTTACTTCATGTCTTAGTTAGGGTTGCTGTTGCTGTGCTGAAAAAAAATCATGACCTGGGAAGTAAAGGGTTTATTTGGCTTATACCTTCCTCGCACACTGTTCATCATTGAAGGAAGTCAAGACAGGAACTTAAACAAGACAGAATCCTGGAGGCAGGAACTAATGTAGAGGCCATGGAGAGGTGCTGCTTGACTGACTTGCTCCCATGGTTTTACTCAGTCTGCTCTTATGCAAAACCCAGGAATAGCACCACACACCTGGGCTGGTCCTTACCATATCAGTCACTAATTTAGAAAATTCCTTACAGCTTTTGTCTATGGAGGCATTTTCTCAGTTGAGATTCCCTCTTTTCACATGACTCTTGTCTTGCATCAAGTTGACTTAAAACTAGTCAGGACACTCCATTTTGACTCTATATTATGTCAGTTTAGGACATTTCTATAATAGTAGGTGTTTTTATGTCTTTAGTGTTATTTATCCCTTTCCATACTCCTTCTGCTGTACCTTCTGCTTCCTCACCTCAGTTCAATCCTGCCTGTTCTTTTATTTCCGTTTAGCCCTTTATACTAATACATTCTGTTTTTTCTCCTGTGAACATCTCTCCTCTTTGCTCCTTAGTAATTTCCTGACCTCTATGGGTATTCCAAATGAAACACACTTTTTTTTCCAGGGAAAATGTCTTTGGCTCTTTTGGGTTTTGTGCTTTTATAACAACTTTAGGTTTGTTCTTTTCAATTCTGTGAAGAATGTCATTGAGATTTTAATGAGGATTGCATGAATTTGCTTCTTCTGTTCTCACAAAATTAAATGAACATAAGAGGTTTGTTCATCTTTTAGTGTCTTCAATTTCATTCTGCAACGTTTTAAAGTTTATATTGTCGAGCTCTTTCTGCTCCTTGCTGATGTTTGTTCCTACATATATATTGTTTGTTTTTAAGCTATTGTGAGATTTAAGGGAAAAAATGGTTTCTCTCTTGGCAAGTTAGCTATTAACTGTATAGAAAAGCTACTGATTTTGTATGTGGATATTCTGCTATTTTGCTGAAAGAGTTTATCAGATCTGTGAGTTTTCTGGTGAAGTCTTTAAGGTCTTTTAAATATAGGGTCATGCCATCTGTAAATAGGGGTAATTTTACTTTTTTTCTATTCGTATTACTCTTCTTTCTCTTGGCTCATTGTTCTATCTAAGACTTACAGCACTACAGCAAGAGTGAAGAGAGTAGGCACTTTTGTCTTATTCCTAGTTTTTAGAGGAAATGCTTTCAATTTTTACCCATTGGTATAGTGTTGGCTATAGGTTTGTCAGAAATACTCTTTATTTTCTTTCTATTCCTAAATTCTTCAGGGATTTTATTGCTAAAGGTATTGAATTTATCTGTGTCTATTGAGATGGATCATGTGATTTCTTCCTTTCAATCATATTTATGTGCTGTCTTATGTGTATTGATTTGTGCTTTTAATTATTCTTGCATGCCAGAAATCAAACCAATTTTATTATAATGAACTTCTTGATATGTTCTTGGATTCAGCTTATGAGTATTTTACTAATAATTTTATTTCTACATTTACCAGGAAAGTTGTTCTACTGCAGTTTTCTTTGTTGTTATTATTGTTGGAACCTTAGACTACTGTTATATCAGGGTAATACTGTCTTCATAGAATGATTTTGGTAGGGTTTCTTTTCTGCTTTCTGAAACAGTTTGAGAAACATTGATATTAGCTCTTCTTTAAAAGTCTTGTAGAAGCCGGGCGGTGGTGGCGCACGCCT
>BDUI01000071.1:291414-302000 GCA_002335545.1 Apodemus speciosus
AGGACCAAGGGCCTCCCCTACTAGTGGTGCCAGATAAGGCAGTCCTCTGCTACATATGCAGCTGGAGCCATAGGTCCCTCCATGTGTACTCTTTGGTTGGTGGTTTAGTCCCTGGGAGCTCTGGGGGGTCTGGTTGGTTGATAYTGTTGTTCTTCCTATGGGGTTGCAAACCCCTTAAGCTCCTTAAGCTCCCCTTAAGTCCTTCCCCTAACTCCTCCATTGGGGTCCCCTTCTCAGTCCAATGGTTGGCAGCAAGTATCCATATCTGTATTTGTCAGGCTCTGGCAGGGTCTCTCTGGGGGTCACACAGATTTTCTTGTGCAAGCAAGCACTTCTTGGCATCAGCAATAGTGTCTAGGTTTTGTGTCTGCATATGGGTTGGATTTCCAGGTGGGGCAGTCTTTGGATGGCCTTTCCTTCAGTCTCTGCTCCACTCTTTGTCCTTGTATTTCCTTTAGACAGGAGCAATGCTGGGTTAATATTTTTGAGATCAGTGGGTGGCCCTATCCCCCAACTAGGGGCCATGCCTAACCACTGGATATGGTCTCTTTAGGTTCTCTCTCCCCTTTGTTGGGTATTTCAGCTAATGTCATCCCTGTTGGGTCCTGAGAGCTTCTTGCTTTCTTAGCATCTGGGACTTTCTAGTGGCTACCCCCAGTTCCCGTCCCCCACTGCTACACTGTTCAATTTCCTGCCCCCCCTTTTTCCCTCTCCCTCCTCTCTCCCTCCCAAGTCCCTCTCTCCCTCTACTTCCTGTGATTGTCTTGTTTCTTCTTCTAAGTAGGATTGAAGCATCCACACTTTGGTCTTCCTTCTTCTTGAGTTTCATATGGTCTGTGAGTTGTATTGTGGGTATTCCAAACTTTTTTGCCTACTCACTTATCAGTGAGTACATACCATGTGTGTTCTTTTGTGACTGGGTTACCTCCCTCAGGATGATATTTTCTAGTTCCATCTATTTGTGAATTTCATGAAGTCATTGTTACTCAATTATGTAAATGTATCACATTTTCTGGATCCTTTCCTCTGTTGAGGGACATCTGGGTTGTTTCCAGCTTTTGGCTATTATAAATAAGGCTGCTATGAAAATAGTGGACCGTGTGTCCTTGGAGCATCTTTTGGGTATATGCCAAGGAGTAGTATAGCTGGGTCCTCAGATAGTATTATTTCCAATTTTCTGAGGAACCGCAACAGTATTTTTCCAGAGTAGCTGAACCAGCTTGCAATCCTACTAGCAATGGAGAAGTGTTCCTCTTTCTCCATATCCTCGCCAGCATCTGCTGTCACCTGAGTTTTTGGTCTTAGCCATTCTGACTGGTGTGAGGTGGAATCTCAGGGTCATTTTGATTTGCATTTCCCTGATGACTAAAGATGTTGAACATTTCTTTAGGTGCTTCTCYGCCATTCAGGATTCCTCAGTTGAGAATTCTTTGTTTAGCTCTGTACCCAATTTTCTAATAGGGTTATTAGGTTCTCTGGAGTCTTAATTTCTTCAGTTCTTTGTATATATTGGATATTAGCCCTCTATCAGATGTAGGGTTGGTAAAGATCTTTTCCCAATCTGTAGTTTGATGTTTTGTCCTGAGACAGTGTCCTTTGACTTACAGAACCTTTTCAATTTTATGAGATCCCATTTGTCTATAGTTGATCTTAGAGCCTGAGCCATTGGTGTTCTGTTCAGGAAATGGTTAATTCTTTTTTGGAGGGGAATTATACAGAATCTTTTCTTACCCAAGGTCATGAAAATTATTTTGAAATTCAGCTCTAAAAGTAGTCTTAAGGTCTATAGAGATAGCTCAGTGGATAAGAGTACTGGTTGTTCTTCCAGAGACACTAAGTTCAATTCCCAGCAACTACATGGTGGCTCACAACCATCTAGAATGGGATCTGATGTCATCTTCTGACATGGGGATGTAGAAGACACAGCACTCATCTAAATAAATAAATAAATAAATAAATAAATAAATAAATAAATTTTAAAATAATTTTTAAAAATTAGAAAATAAAAAAGTAGTCTTAGAGATCCACCCACCACGATGCCACATGGTTCAGGGTGAGGACTCTCAGAGGCCAGCCTACAACCAAGCAAATGAGGTGTGGTTGGACAGAGGTACGTAGAGGCCCTCCTGCCGCCTTGCCATGAGGCTTGGGAGGGGAAGACATCCAGAGGCCTGCCAGCCAGTCAGCCATGGGAGCCCCCACAATGTGCAAGTATGTGGTGGACAGATGGGAGAGAAAGAAAAGTGAGAACATTATAAAGAGAGATGGAACTGGAGGTGTAAGGATGAAGAGGAATAGCCTCTTGTGAGTAGCCAGCACCACTACTTGAGGCTGTGGTAAGTCTCAGCCCATGCTGCTGCTGAGGACCCTGTCTGGGTGGCCATGGGTGTCCAGCAGCAGGGGTCATTGGTATTGATGTCTGTGGTTCATATTACCGCTAGAGACCAAGGGGAAGTACTTGGTCTGCRCAGCTACCTGGAACCATGTAGATGTCCAAGGGCTGTGTAGAACTAGCCCCAACCCTCACTGGCTGTGACACTCTGGAGAGCTGGCCCCACCTCTCACTGACTGAAACACTTGGGAGAGCAGGGCAGCACAGTGGAGATGGCCCTCATGACATGGTGTGAAGTTGGTGATAGAGTGTGGGACATCTGACCCTACAACTTGTCTGCCATGAGGTGGCACAGTTACGGAGGTGATGCCCCTGTAAAAGTATCTTTTATTTGCCTGATGTAATTATTGTCTCAGAGGTTAATTGCTCGTCCTCTAGCCTAGGCCTCGTCTTGTAAGCTTCTAGCCTCTGTACAATCTAATCTAGGCCTAGAATGTTAATGTTTTTTCTGCTTACTGATGAATACACTCACCATTTGTAGTTCTTTTTTATCTCTGGCTGACTGGTTTAACTCAGCTGTTCTTGCTCAAACTCTTCTCCAAGCTGACTGATTCAAACTGGCTTTTTTAAGCTTCTGACTTAATTGCTCTGCTTGGCCTCATACTGACTTTGGCAATCTGTTCTAATCTTCTGGCTCCTTCTCATTCTGTCTCGTTCTGTCTTCACCTGTCTCTGTTGTTCTGTCTCTGCCTCCTGTCTCTGTACAACTCTCCTGGTAAAACTGCCCCCCACCTCACTCTACACTGCTCTCTCTAAGTCTCAGTTTTCCCTTTATTCTTCATTGTTTGGGATTAAAGGTATGTACTGAGGGCATATCTGTGTTCCAGTTAGATCACACATAGACCTAAAAGGTCTTTGGATATGATCAGAGCAGCCATGTTGCTGGATTAAAATTCCTCTACGTACCCCCTACCCTTTCCCCTTGCCACCTGCAGCACTCAGGAGAGCAGAAYAGGTCCAGAGTTTCACTTGGGAAGCACAGCAAAGCTGACCTGGGGAGGGGGTACAGGTGAGCCCCCATGAGGGTAAGAGCAAGGGAAAGCTGGCCCCCCACTTGTCTGCCTTGAGGTGGTGAGATGATGTGGATATGCGGGTGGTTTTACACACACACACACACACACACACACACACACACACACACACACACACACACACACACACCAGTGGCAGTTGGGAGAGCTGGAGAACTCGCTCTGGTGATGTGGGTATGGGAGAGCTAAGCCCCTGAACAACTCAGCTACCATCCAGTCCCAGATCCTGGACTTTGAGTTAGCCCACCCCAAAATCTACCTCATTTCTGAACTTCTGGAGTTTGTGAAAGCTGTTCCAAAGCTGCAGGATCTCCATGACACAGGGCAACAGCAGAATAACTGGGAGGAGTCCTAGTAAGGATCCTGTATTGATGGCGTGACAGAAGCCAGAAATATCAAACCACTGCAAGTGAAAGTGTGTGGACAGAGGGATATACTGTGGGGTACACTAGCATACTACAGCTTCCATGACGAGATGTTTTATATGCTTGTCTTGTTTCGCTTATTTTTTGTTTGTTTTTTATTTTATTTGGGGAAGAGTTGCAAGGGCAGAGGGCAGATACAGGGAATAGGGAGATGAGTAGAACTGGGGTGCTTGATATGAAACTCACAGAGAATCATTAAAATTTTTTTAAAAGTAGCCTTAAACCTATATGTTTACATTCCAGCAGTTATGTGTTGTTTTTAAATATTGTAGTTGCTTATTTTTCAAAATTATCAGATTTTTATCTTTTTACTTTGTTTCCTTTAAGCATTTGTGTGTTAGATTTTTAGCAGGGTCTGACAGCCATGGTATAGAGTTTGGGCCTGTTCATTTTTACCCATGTTAGGGCTTGTCCTTGCCAGCTGTCTTAATAGCTTATCTCCTGATATGTTTTGGTCTCTGATTTTTATTTCATATGTAGATGATGGGTCTTAAGGAAGGAGGAAATTATATACAATCTCAGTCATTTCTTAGCTCTAGTCTCAGCCTGCTTACAGCTTAATTTAGTTAGTAATGTATGTTTCTCTGTCTTCCTTGGAGTCTTGTGGGAGTCCAGTGTGATAGTGTTCCTGCAGGTCCTGTGGTTATGCATGAGTTTCCATTTGGATCAGGGACAATTGCCCATCCCACTCATAGGGAGCTGACCCCAAAGCAAAGGAAACAACTAACAGCCATCACATCAGTGGTTATACAACTGAAGGATCTGACTGACTTAAGTATCACTTCAGTAAGGCTCCCTCACCTCCATAGGAATATCATCTCTTCAACGAACCAGCTTTCCTGTTACTTCTATCATTTTAGTTCTAGACTTTTCCTTTGCTTTGTAATGCTCCATCCAGATGTGTATTTTCTCATTTGAGTCTTTCTTGAGGGTTTCCAAGATATTTGGCCTGTGGTTTTGGGTTTTTGTTAGTTGAGTGTACAGGTTGATGTTGATGTTGTTGTTGTTGTTGTTGTTGTTGTTGTTGTTGTTGGTGGTGGTGGTGGTGGTGGTAGTGATGGCTTAGTTTTTCCACTAATCTACTTGTGGTTGAGGTACTGCTGTTGGATTCCATCTAAGCTAAGCTCCTCTTGTTAACCCATCCTGTCAGTCAAGAGGCCAAAGCTTGTTTGGCTCAGGCAGGTCCTCTACTGAAGCTCCACTTTGTATTAGATTGAGAGCCTCAGAATCAGGCAGAGTTGGAGCCTCTAGAGGAGTTGGCCCTGAGGCTAGGGTATACATCAAGCAAGTGCTGTCTTGGTATTTTAACTAGGGTCACTGAAGCTCATTTGTAGATAATTTGGTGCCCTAGAAAAATGATGCTGAAAGCAAGAGACTTGAATCTGTCTGATTTTTAGATAGAATATAAGCATCAAGGCTACACAGGTTATGYATGGGTCCCTTCCTGCTCTTGCGTGTATGCTGTGCTGCCAGCTGGCCTATCATAACTCCTGTCGCCAGACTGGAGAGATGGCTCAGCAGTTAAGAGCACCGACTGCTCTTCTGAAGGTCCTGAGTTCAAATCCCAGCAACCACATGGTGGCTCACAACCATCCGTAATGAGATCTGATGCCCTCTTCTGGTGTGTCTGAAGACAGCTACAATGTACTTACATATAATAAATAAATAAATAAATAAATAAATAAATAAATAAATAAATAAATCTTTAAAAAAAATAACTCCTGTCACCATGTGAAGCCAAGAGAATCCAAAACTTTGTGGTGAAATTCAGACATGCGTAATTGAATGTACTTACTTTAAAATCCTACAAAATATATAGCCAGGTGTAATATTCTAGAGGCTGAGACAAGAGGATTGTGAGTTTGAGGCTAGCTTGAACTATTTAGCTAGACCATGTCTCAACAGGAAAAGAAAAAAAAATCCAACTAAGTTGTTGGAAATAAGGACGTACACCAGCCTGTTTGCAGGTCATCTTAGGTGAGAACATCTGTGTGTACTAGCACTGTGGAATCTGCAACTGACTACATATTTTTCCACAGAGGATGACAGCTGAGGCACACAGGCGTGTGGTGGTAGAATACCTGAGGGCTGTCATGCAGAAGCGTATTTCCTTTCGGAGTGCTGAAGAGCGCAAGGAGGGTGCTGAGAAGATGGTTAGAGAGGCTGAACAGCTCCGCTTCCTGTTCCGGAAACTGGCATCTGTGAGTATTGAAAGGGGCTAAGCTCAGGGGTGGTGCATATCAGGTTACTGAGTTATTTAGTAGCTTGCTTTTGGTTCCTATGCCTGGACTGTTTAGGCCAGATAATGGGATCCAGGAACATCAGAAACCATTGGCCAGTTAGTTCTGTCTATCAAGAAGAAGGTCTGGGTCCAGAGCCTGTCCAGCTTCACAGTTGATAAGTGCATTCCCACAGAGGCTGACACTTTGTTAAGGCAACTCTGAAGACTTTTATGGTGGCAGCCCATGTGTAATTTCATGAAGTAATGGATCTCTTCCTGTTCCTCGGTTCTAATCTGTCTGCTCTCGATGATTCTGATTGCCACCCAATAACCTCCGTGACTTAAGTGTCCATAATTAGATACTCCTTACACCAGGCCTTTTCTCTGGCTGGAGACCAAATAGTAACTAACCAAATCACCTCATGAGATTGGCTCCTGATCCTTATTCAGAATGAATGAATCTTGGGGTGTTTACATAGAAGAGTAAGGTGTTCAGCCTGAAAGCAGGTTTGGAGATGYCAACATCAAATTGGCACTACTGCAAGAAATAGAGTCAAAGGCTGTTCCTTACCCTGCTGCTGTTTTCCAGGGATTTGGTGAGGATGCAGATGGACACTGTGATACAATTGTTGCAGTGGCAGAGGTCATTAAGCTCACAGACCCTTCTCTGCTCTACCTAGAAGTCTCAACTCTGGTCAGCAAATATCCAGACATCAGGTAAAGGCTGAGCATCTTTCCATCATCAAGTAGCACAACAGGCTGTTCCTCCTGCCCTTAGGAAGATGAGCTGTGAGCATCAGCAGTCAGACAGACAGGCAGTGGTGGTACATGCCTTTAATCTCAGCATTTGAGAGGCAGAGGCAGGCGGATTTCTGAGTTTGAGGCCAGCCTGGTCTACAGAGTGAGTTCCAGGATAGCCAAGGCTATACAGAGAAAAAAAAAAAAAGAAAAAACAAAACAAAAACAGTTTTGAAAAGGAGTCAGACAGAACATGCGTGCCAACTAGATGTGAYGAGAAAGGTTGTCAGGGATATGGTGGTGAGGGTGCAACAAGAAGTCATCTGTGCAGCCTTCCACCAACCCTACTTGATGTTAGCTGAATCTAGCTGAGGTTTATATATCTGCCTTGTAGCCAACCTTGCTTGACTGAATGAGTAGTTGACAGAAGGCAGCCCTAACTATACAAGGTGGGTGGTGTTTGCCTGAGTGAGTGGTGAACAAAAGGCTGTAAATGGTATATGGTGTTGGGAAGGATTGAGTATTACATCTTTGATTTGTGAAGTGGGGAAGGTTGTGACCACTGGAGTGATCTAAACCCCATGATCTAAGGAAGCTGACTTGAATGTGGCCAGAACTTCCTCACATATATGTGCGTTCAGTATCAGACTGAGGAAAGGGATATCTATTCCATGTCCCTCTACCTGCTGTGCTGGCTCCAGGCCCTAGGTCCTGCCTTTGTGACCTTCATTCCAGGAACCTGCCACATCCTCTAAAGATGAGCATGGCTGAGTTGTCTCATTGCCACTGTTAAAAGAGCAAGAGTACTAAACCCTCCAGAGTCTACCCTTCTGTGGTAGGCATTCTTGATACCAGTAGAATTCAGTTAGAGCAGAATTATAGAAGTTTTTACATTTTTTCGGGGAGAAAGTAAGATGAAATGTTGGGTATCTCTCTTCTATAAAAGAAGAGATGTCCTTTGTGGCTGTCAGTACCCCACCCTCTGAGTGTCACCTGTGGAGACTGAGGGAGCTGAGAAGATGGAGTTTCATGCTGACTTCTCTCCCACAGAGATGACCACATTGGTGCACTGCTGGCATTGAGAGGAGATGCCAGCCGGGACATGAAACAGACCATCATGGAGACGCTGGAGCAGGGCCCCATGCAAGCAAGCCCTAACTATGTACCCATCTTCAAGGAAATCGTTGTGCCTAGTCTGAATGTGGCAAAGCTCCTTAAGTAGCCCTGTCCTCCCTGCTGCCCTGTGTATCTTTACTGTGTGGCTTTCCTGTTGTCACCATATTAAAACAAAAGTTCGTCTCTAGGTACTTTGTATGAGGTCAATTACACGTTCCTGTCTTCTGTGACATTACACTGTTCTCTACTATGAGAAAAAAGGATGTGTAGTAGGCATCACTTTTTCTTCCCTGCTAAAGTCTTGCTCTGCTTAATTAACACTTTGAACCTCTGCCACTTAATTAAAGGAAAAGAAAGCCAGGAAGCTTTTCATTCCTAGTTGTTCTGACTGGTTGTAATACAGCCATGTCCAGAGACTACAGGAGGTCATCAGGTCCTAGCTGACCTGTGAGTAGTCCTGAGCAGTCTATGGGGCCAGGATCTGCCCTGACCTGTCATTCTGATGTCCACAGCTTTCCTTGTAMATGAATGGTTGTCCTTTTGTTCCAGAGCTCCAGGGACTACCTTAAATTAAACAAGGTTGGAGGGTCTGATAGGGGCTGTCCACATGACTGTGTACCATATGGCCTCCTTTGAATGTGTAGACTAATGAAATATTTTCTTTCTACTCTGTATGACAGTGTTAACATTCTGATTTTATTTCATTCTTACAAAATGTAAAAAAAAAATTATAACCCCTTTTCTAAGTGAAACTAAGTAAAAATTCCTCTGGGACTTAGAAGAAACATGAATTTCCTAGGGGACCTGGCTGGTATTGTTTTGATCCAGGTCCTGCTCAACAATCCACTCAATGTGAATGACAACTGGTCAATGAAATGTTCACTGAGAAGTATTGTCAAATAGCAATGACCCTTGTGACAAAAGACGCTTGTGTCACCACTGCGGTTTCTCACTGTAGGCTGCTGCTGGGTGTGTAGGGTAGACATTAAAATGCCCACTGAATGCCCACATGGTTAAGCCCATTTGGCTCTTGGACCTTAGAGGTCAACAGAGGACAGGGGAAATCATTTGTGAACAGTGGATAGTAGAATCATGGAGACAGGATAAGAATTGTTAGAAGTCAAGGGATAGTACCAGGCAATGTACTAGTGGGTAGATAGTGTTCAGTGTGATATAGGGAAAGCTGTGGTCAAAAACCTTTTTAGAGGACACCTATGTACAGGATTGGATAGGCTATTCCAGTGAGTGGGTTGTAGCTACATATATCAAAGTTTATAGTGTCTGTTTCCTGAACAGGGAATGAACAGTATGGCTGCCATTTGCCAGATAGGGAAGTGTTTTGAGAGAGAACATAGACTAGGTATTGATTCCATGACATGAGCTGTTAGCCATGAAAGGGTGTGTTGCAGATTAGCAAAGTCCCTTGATTGTTGACTGCCTTAGTCATATTCTTTTGCTGTGATGAGACTTCATAACCAAGGCAACTATTATAAAAGAAAGCATTTAACTGGGGGCTTGCTTACAATTTCAAAGCTTTAGTCTATTATCATAATTGAGGGGAGTATAGCATCACGCAGTCAGGTGATAGAGCAGTAGATGAGGACTGTTCTGTAGGCACAGACAGACAGACTCTGGGCTTGGCAAGGGCTTTTGAAACTTCAGAGCTCATCCCCACCTTGTAACACGCTTCTCTAATAAGGCCACACTTCCTAATCCTTTCAAATAGTTCCACTTTGTGGTGACTAAGCATTCAAGTATATGAGCCTATGGAGGCCATAGTTGAGTCCAGGATAAGTAGATGTTCCAGGTCATGCTGGATCACCAGTGAGATGAAGAAGCAGCTATGAGATTGATGCTGTATCATTCCCCTTTCCTTATATCTGTGGATGCACAGTTCAGGTTGATGGGTGAGCTCCCTCTAAAGAAGGAATGATAGACATCCTAGACACTTGAGTTCAGGTTGCCAGAACTAGGCCACCTCAACAAAGTCCTTTAACGCATAGTTCAGGGAGAGCTGAACAAGCAGAGCCACATTGGGTCACTTCTTTTCTTACTGCAGTGGAATAAATTGTGACTTCTAAAAGGAATTAACCTTAGAACCCTGAATTAGACTTGAATTGAAAGTAGAATCGTTGTAGGTGTGATGTAACTCAAGGTACTAAGTCACATGAAAATAGTGTGAGTACTTGCATGGAGATGCCAGCAGCCCTTAGAACCAAGAGGCCTGGGAGGACTCTTTTCCTGGCTCCTGAACTTTATTTCTTCCCATAAGGCATGAAGCAAACTTTGTGATTTACGCAGTATTCTTTGCTAGTTTACCCATTATATCTGCTTTGAGATGACTATAAACTTAATGGTTGAGATTCCTCTTATAAATGGTCAATGTCTGGGGATTCTACTTTGATATGCAATTTTAAGTAATCTAGAATTAAAATAAAATATGTGTTGCAGAACCTCTAGAGCTCATATTTAACAGGCTCTGCCACACACCTCTGCCTCGTACTGTCCTAACCTCGACCTACAGAGACCCTCCTTGGTGCTCTTTCTCGCCATTTCTTCCTTGTTTGTTTGTTTTTTGGTTTTTCGAGACAGGGTTTCTCTGTGTAGCCCTGGCTATCCTGGAACTCACTCTGTAGACCAGGCTGGCCTCGAACTCAGAAATC